>JAQGBX010001498.1:0-24608 GCA_034698745.1 Megaphyllum sjaelandicum | reverse complement strand
AAAGTTAATACTATTAATGGATAGAGCACCTACTACAACCTATCTAACGACACAAGCAGATTTTTCATATCTCGAACTGTTAAGAAAAAAATTGGGTGGTGATGGACTTATGAATCACCCAGTATAAGCGAACTTCGAGAGATCGTGCAGTAAAAAAGCGTGACCTGAGCCATTTTTTAAAATTATTTTCACATGTTGTTTCTAATGTTGAAATCGTGCTTAGTTTCCTCATTTCAGATAATACGAATCTCAGTTTAAAGACTTTAAACGAACAAATTTTGAACTTTCTTTCGATTTCATCTTTAAAGGTTTAACTGCATTCCTAATAATGTCTTAACCTTTCAATGCCAAAGCTTACAAATAAATCTTTCTGACAGGCACTGCAGGCCATCCACTTCTCTGAGCATCTTTCACAGTTGTCTGTCCATTTCTGAACTTTTCAATCCACGCATCGACCGAACGTTTGGACATCACTCGAACCTTAAACATTTAACACATTTCTGCTCCTGAAATGCTTTTACAAGTTTAAAAAAACACGTATAACAGGCCGCTGCTGAGCCACTATCTCCTCGGAGTCCGTCTTTGCTTTCGAATTTTAAGCACGTATAAATTTTGACATATATTTAGAAATGTTGAAATATTTTCAGGTATGGTGAAAGAAGTTTTTCCAAAAAAATTCATTAAAATTCATAAATCCGTTTTTCGAATTTTTTTTAATGATTGCGGAAACTTAATGAACACCCATCGTACTGTAGGCCTACATGCATGTTGACGAATTTTCAAAAAAGACATTTAAGATAATTTGGCAATCGTTTGACAGGGTTCCCAAAAATTTCATTGTCAACTTCCTTAACTTTTCCAGGTTTTTAATCGAAGTTCCCTGACCAATGTTAATGTTACAATTGGCATATGACAATGTTATCAGCAATTTTAAAAAAATCGACACATAACAAAATTTACTATTGACAATTTTGGAAATTGTCAAATTTAACAAAGAAAAAGTTTAATTTTTTTTTTACAAAATTAGCTTGTTGAAAATTTGACAAATTAGCTTGAAAATCTTTTAAAAATGTGAAAAATCAGCTTAAAAACTTTTGAAAATGTGACAAATTAGCTTGAAAAACTTTTGAAAATTAGACAAACTACTGTATATATACATGTATATTCGAAAATGTAAAACGTTTTAAAAATTTGTCCTCGAAATCCGTTGAAGATTTTAGAAATCTGTACTCGAAAACACTTCAATTTTACAATTTTGTGCTGGAAAAGGTTGAAAATCTTGAAAAGTTAAATTACGAAGTTTGAAAATTTTTCCTCGGAAACTGTTGGAAATTTTGCAAATTTATCCTGAGAATTGTGTACAAACTTTGTAAATACAGTATGTCCTCGGAAAAGGTTGACAAATTCATTTTCGATTGTGACATTAATACGTAACTTTTTCAGACGTTTTCAAGTTCCCTGACTTTTTCAGGTCTCGGAGAACCCTGTTTGATAAACATGCGCTGGTAACTTTTTGTACCCAGTGACTACTTTTTGTTTCCGACACAACCACCTTGCTCGGTTCCCTCTCCAGGTGGCACCACCCTATACAGGCACCACGTTGAGGTGAAATCAACTACAGCTTCCGGCCAACAACCCAGTTCGACATGACATGCTTAGCTGTAGCAAGGTTCGCAACATGTCAAATTTAAAAAAATCGTCACCTCGTTATTGGGACTGGAAACAGACTGCAGGAATCACAATTTCCACGGTGCATCTCCAGCATCCGCCATTCAATTAGCGCCTTAATGAGAAGCGGCACAGCGCGTCATTTCCCCTAAATAAATTATCGGAGATTAGCTGGCATTTTTGCGTTTCGGAGTCAGGGAGAGGCGATAAAAAGCCACTTCGGGCGCAGTTTTCTTTCCAGTTAGACGGCAATTAGTCCGCGCTTCTTTCAGGTGAATAAGAAAAAAAAGGGCCTTCGATGAACGCATGGCATCATCATCACTTTCATTAAATTTGGAAAGTGTTGCGGGCGAGAGGCAGAAGCAACGGCACGGAAGACTTAAAAAAAATTGCCCTTTTCAAGTAATTACTTTTAAACCCCTCGAAAAACGAAAACGAGGAAGTAATTCGCCAACAGCGTGCGAATTTCGCAGAAATCGAATTTAACGAAACGGATTTGGACGCAAATCTCTTCCATTAATCGCATTTGGATTTTGCAATTAGAGGCTAGGTTTCTAGGGACGAAACAAACGCGAACCGCACTTTGTTGGGGGGAGAAAATGGTCAGAAGTAACGAAGTTGCCGAAATTGCACTTTCTTTCCTACATTTTAAAAAAAAATCTTTCTCCTACATGTAACTTCCCGGCTGCAAAATTGTATTATGGTTCGACAAAAATTGATATTTATGAACATATATACACACTGCACGTGAACACAGTATGAATGGACTTAGATGACATGAACTGTCCATGAACTGTCTATATTAATATTGTATAAATTTCCATTCGTACTGTATACATTTCTATTCATACTTTATACTTTTCCATTTATACTAATGTATGTATTTTACCATTCATTTTGTATGTTTTTTAATTATTACTCTATACACGTACACAAGTATGGCTATTCATTGTGTATTTACAAGTACATGCATGTATTTATACTGAATACAGTATATTAGGCCCATTTATACTACAGTATGAATGAACATATTGCATTATGAATAAGCATATACAGTACAATATACAGCATGAACGGACCTACTGTATCACTGCATGTGGATGGACATACTACATCACTGCGTGTGGATGGACATACTATATCACTGCATGTGGATGAACATACTGTATCACTGCATGTGGATGGACATACTACATCACTGCGTGTGGATGGACATACTGTATCACTGCATGTGGATGAACATACTGTATCACTGCATGTGGATGAACATACTGTATCACTGCATGTGGATGAACATATCAATGCATATGGATGGACATACTACATGTATATTACTGCAAATGGACCTATTTTCATCCTTCTGCATATCCTTCGATGAAAATCAGAATGCTTGACATCTACAGGCACAATTTTTGTACAATTTGATTATTCGTGTACCACCCCAGGCTCTTCTTAAAAAGTATATACAGTTTGTATATTCTTTTGGCTACACCCTGCATACTTCCATCTGAGCTTACGCATAAAAAACGGGTAACTTAACGAGTTGGTGACATAGGTTTCTAGGAAGAAGAGAACATTAGCATAATTCCTTTATGCAAGAGCTGCCAACATAAAAATCGTACTCAAGGTTCACTGCAGCATTTAATTAAATTCGTTACAAAATTCATTTTGTCTCAATATCAGTCAAAGTTGCAGCGCGTGCAAATTAAGGAGGAGTGATGAACGCATTTATAATATTACGCGAGTCTGGAGAAATCACAAAAAAAAACTAATTCCGAGCAACTTTCTGAAATGATTAACATCTCTTTCCATGCTAATTACGATACGGGGAAGATGAAGAAAAGCTTAATTGATCACAAATTTAATGACGACAATCAACGTAATTGCAGATATCAGAAAGGTTTCCTAAATACAGGAAAAAGATAAATGCAAGTTTCCACTTTTTTACATTTTCGAGAGTAATTTGGAGATGTTTTCCCAATAGCTGCTATATCATGTAATTCCATTCTTGGAAAGATGTTAACATGCATATACTGTTCAATCGATGCATCACTTTGTAGACGCCATGAATTTATGAATGTCAAAGTACGATTCGTACAGATTTGCTCTTAATAGTTCCACTAATATCAACATTCTGTGAACCTGTCAGTTTACAAGCACCCTACAACAAATTGTCAATTTTAGACAATTGGTCCAAATTCCAAGTAAGATCCCGATGTTTGTACAGCAAGTACCGATACCTGTGTTCATAACTTTGGGGAGGGGGATCACATTAAGTACATATTTTCAAGTGGGTATTGCGCCAGTATATAATTAAGTCGAGTGTTCGAGTGTCGAGCGCCTTTAAGCCGGTTTTAGTTCCGTTCATTTCCACGGTCATCTCTCTCTACGGTCATCAAGTGACGCGCGCCACCTACTTCCTGTCCCCGTGGCAACCGGCCAGGCGTCGCGTTCATCCAGTTTCAGTGCCAGAAAAGAGAATTTATTTCCCCCCAGCAACGAAACGCTTCGTGTTGTCAAAATTGTCACAGGCCACATTATCAGATGTTTATTTTGGCAGAGCGTTCTGCGACTGCCATCATATTTCATCAGGTGAAAAGCAGCGATAATCTGCCCGATTCAATTCCCGTCTACATTCGCCTTGATTTATGGCTCGTATCATGTCCGAAATGGGCCACACCTTATGATTATCATGGCCGATGCCAATAAAACGAAAGATTTCGAAAAGAAAGACTTCTTACTGGATAAACGAAGAAGAAAAAAACACCACGATATTGGAAACGCCATAAAGAGACGACGAGTTATGGCATCGCGGGACCGAGTCTTATTAACTCAACGAGAAAAAAATCTGATATCAAATTACGTCTTTGAAATTGGAAGCTGCATGGTCCAACTTTCTCCATCATTTAGGCCCTGGAGACGCTCGTACACAAATTTCTGCAACTTTTCAGATCCCTTGAGATCGCGACGGTCTGTTTGGTACCATGAAAGACACGGTTTGCCCCAGAACTGACCTTGATGTGCATGGAGACATGGATTGTCCCAGAACTGTCTTTAATTTGCATGGAAGACTTCCCATTGAATTCGGAATTCGTCTAAAACGAAGAAATTAACATTTGTCCATACCCTAGCTAGACAGAGACTGAAAATGAATTCGTGCAATCAGAAATTCGTATAAATCGAGTTCTTAATGAGGTTCCCAGCGTATATTAAATATTTCTGTAAAAGGATTCGTGTATAATTATGTTCACGTCTGTGCTTCGAGGCGTGTAGTTAACTAACTTTCGACCCAAAAAAAGACAACTTCGAGGTAATTTTTTGGGAAGGAAAGAACCTTCGTTTCTGAACCTTCAGAAAAGCAGCATAGACGACGAAGGATGTCTATAAAGCAACTCGAAATGGATACATATTAGGTTCCGCCTTATCGAATTTAATACCTGCATTCGCTCCACTTTCCCGTCATTGAACATCGAGCAATTTACAGAGAGGTGGTCGATGATATCAACCGATACCAAGTTTTTTCGCACTTTTTTGGGGGTGTGTGGTGGAAAAGAGCGATTCGGCTTCACCCAGAAAAAAAATGATCATCATGGACAATATGGGCCCTGGCACTCTTGAGAAGCTGGAATTTTGAGCCTTGAGGAGGGAAGGAAGCAGTCCCCCCAGAGATCACCTTAATGATTTCCTCCCCCCCCCCCCTTCGCTATTTGAATCTCACGATTCGAGAGAGGCTATTATACGAGAGCGGCAATTTCCTCTCAAAAGTACACATCTCGCAGGCATAAACCTACTTTTTCAGCAACTTATCCCCCATTCAGATGCACGGCTGTTTGCGGGTGCTCCAGGGCTATTCAAGAGGCACACACTCGATTTACTGCTTACAGTTGGATTCAGAAGAAACGATGTAAGGAGCTGTCATTGATTTAACACGGGTTTCATATGATTTTCCCAGTTCACAAACAAATTTCCTTGACCATTAACAGTGCAAAAAAAATGACATGTGCCAACGTAAGGAACTTTATGCTAAATGTTTGTTAGACATGAACAGGAGATAAGAACGCATTCGCATGGCCCATTGCGAATGTTTAAGACAAAATTAAAAATATGTATACATTATAGCAATCTCATTATTGACTACTACGGAAGAGCATGCTACAATTCCAAACTTCATTTTATTAGCCAAATTTATTCTAATGTCATGAATCTCCGATATTTTTGAAAAGCAATCATTCTTCTCCTGACTATATTTCATGGGTTCATTTAATTTCCCTGACTATTTCATGAGTTCATCTTATTTCCCTTACTATTTCATGGGTTCTTCTAATCACCCTGACCAGTCCGTGCGTCCACCTAATTTCTTTGGCCATTCCATGGTTTAATACTTGTAATGTAATTTCCCTGACTACAATTGTATTCCACGGGTTTTTCTAATTTCCCAGACTATATTCCATAGAAAAATGTCATATCTGAGGCCATCATCCTGTATATAGTTGTGGTTAAAATAATAGCATGGTATCTTTGTTTTAACAAGCATTATCCTGTAATAATACTGGTTTTATGTCAAAATAAAAAATGTTGAGTTTCCGGCTTTTGAATCTGGGAAAAATTTTGTGAATGAAATCTTAAGGGGGGGGGGGAAGGGCCCCCCTCCTCAAGGGAGAAAAAAAAATTCCCTAAAGTTAAAACAGAAAAATGTTAAAAATTTAAAAACAAATTGCATGAAAAGTTTAGCAATTTTGTCCTCTGAAAACTTGGAGAATTTCACACGTTTGACCGCAGAAAACGCAAATTTGTCTGCGGAAATCGTGGAAAAATGTTGTTTATTTGTACTGGACTACTCGACTACGTTGAATTTCGATGACTTCTCCCAACTTTTCCAGACATTTTCAAGTTCCCTGACCTTCCCAGGTCTGGGGGTACTCCGACCTACTTAATAACCGAGCGAACCGCCAAGGCGGAACTGCGAATTACTCAAATGACGTCAAATTTTTCATACGCCCAACAAAATAAACTCACCTTTTTTTCCACCCTGAAACCTGCGAAAAACTTATTTCTCGATGCTCGTCTTTCCCCGCGAGATTCATTACGAGAAAAATTTTCAATTAAGTCGAAATAATAAAGGAAATCCCAAGGAATGTATCACGATTTTACGAGTACTTATTAGGCGCATAACGCTTATTAACCAGGCCAGCCTCCTCTCGTTTTCCGCTCGTTTGGACGAAAATAATAAGGTCCAATGCGACCCTCGATGGCAAGCTCCCTCATTACGATTCACAAAATTATAATTTGGAAATGAAAACGAAGCGCTTCGAAACGAGGGGGAAAATGGCGCATCTTAACCGCTGTGCAAAAATGACTCCCATCAAAACCTAATTCAATTCCGCCTTTCACCGTTTTCCGTAATTTTCGCTATGCGATGGGCATTAACTTGCCCCAATTAAGCTTCCTCGGGTTGGAGAAAGCGTATTAAAAAGATATTACCTGCGGAACAAGCGCGTTTTAAACGTACATTTCGACTGCAATAACACCGCTTTCAAAATTCCATTCCAGCGCCATTTTGTGGCAATGACTGGCTTCAACTCTGCCAAATCGGAGTCACGGAGCGTGGCAAAGGTTCATCTCTAATCGCCATTTTATTTCAGTACATGCAGTACAGGGTCCCCCCAGAAATTTCATTTTTAACTTCCTTGACTTTTCCAGGTTTTAAAACAAATTTCCGTGACCAACGACAACATTGACGTAAGCCAATATTATCGAGGATTTTGTAAAATCCACATGTACGGTGCAGGGCTAACTTTCTATATTTTACATATTTGTCCTCAAAGCCAATTGAACATTTTTCACATTTACGCTCGGAAAACTTGACAAAATTTTGCAAATTTGTTTTCAGACGCATTAATTTTGGATTGTGACAATCATAATACGTTGAATTTTACAGTTGTTTTTCAAAATAAGTCATTATTCCCTGACTTTTCCAGAAATTAAGTTCCCTAATTAATCCTCGTATTCCAGGTCTGGGGAAAAGCTGCTTTATTCGATCACGTTGGTTCTAGCGATTTTGATCGAAATAGGCGATAGATATACAGTATACATGCATATATATACACACATGTAGATACATGTATAATAGATACTATTTTCATTAAAATTAATTTTTGATGGATAGAACAATAACGAAATATTTGGGCTGAGAGGGAGGCAATGATGAAATATTCAATATAACAAAAATCTAAAAAGAGGTGGTAGTCCAAATACGTTTGGGAAACATCGGTATAGAATAGACTAAACCCATTTGTTCATAGTGTCACACAGAAGAGTACATGAACGAATCTTTGAAGTTTATCACTTTTTAACGTGCAAATAATTGGCTATTTTATTTTGTTGTTTAAGAAACTTCGCAAACCAGTAGATATAAAACAAGCATTTCAACCAGAGAAAGCGGAAACGAGCAACTTCGAAAGATCGATGACAAAATCTTCACGTATTCACGTCGACTCGCTCGAACGCTTTCCGCCAACCGACGTAACGCTCACTAAAAACACCCATCACAGCGGTTAAAATCCCTCGTCCAACTCCCAAATTCTTCCGATCGAAAAACTGCTTGCTCTGCACGAACCAGCTGCTCCAGGGCTTTAATCCGACATCTCACTCGCCCATACCACATCGAACGATACCGTCAAAAAACACGCGTGCATCGCTGTTTCCGGTTTTGTCCATTTCCGCGCCAGGTCAACGGCTGAGGCGCGGATCAGGGCGGTTGATCGATCGCTCGTCCAGGATTAGTATTAACGAGACGCCAAACGATCTGCATCCCCGAAAGTCCACTTTGGAACGAACGTCCGAGAAAGCATTAATTGAGAAATCGATGCGCCCACGACTCCCACAACTCGATATCTTAAAGAGTCCGGTCGTGGCTATTAATAGACCCCCGCGAACTTTCCTCCGACGTGGATGAATAAGGGAGAAGACACTTAAAACTTGACAGTCGGTAATCGGAGCGTTGGTCAATTTGGAGCGACCGATAAATCTCGGCGAATCAATAGCGTCTGCGAGCTTAGCTAATTGGGTGGCTCGGGACATGGTAGCAATCTCCGGGGAAAGACAGCGAATGCTTAATCGACGCCCTGGATTTTTCTCCACCCCCGATAACAGGGGTCGCATAAGTCACCGAGAAGGAAATTAAGTGCGGGCGACGAAGAAGATAAGGGCCCTCCATTTTTGCATGTGTCCATGCTGCTTGATGAACGCTGCGTGTCAGGAGCTTCGTAGAGTTCATCTTCCAAGAAATGCTCACGGACGAGAATGGCACTGTCTTCCACAGTAGACTCGCTTTTCCACGAACATCCAGTTATGTTGTTTGTTTGTTGTAGCCTTTTAGCGTTGGCCTATTTCCGCTACGAGGCTAAACACCATGCAACGCCAAGAGTTGGCATCTTTAACCGCAGAGATCAACCAATACATTCATGAAAACAATGTCGGTACGAACAATTGCAGTTGATCCCTAAAGGCATCTCAGAGATATCGAGTTAACTTAGCCGCTCCTAATTACGAACTAAAATCACACATTCGCTGTTTTTGCGAACTCAATTACCTCATGCAGTGTCATCTTTTTCATCAAAATCTTTGTCATCAAAAATTGGATTTAGGCTTTGGAAATTTCAAACTGAAGTGAGCAACACTTGCATCACCATGATTTCGATTTCCTAACGATGTCAATAGAAGTAGAAAAGAATACATTAAGTCTGTGATGGTATAGATTTTCGGTGAATCAAGTATATAAAGTTAAGTCGCCCACAAGGCAATTTATATCCAGAAACTTGTTTCCAAATATATTATTGCTCGTTATCTCCCCATGGTTATCTCTCCTATTTATCGCCACATGGGAAAATGTTTCTTCGCAAATAACTTTCCAGGTCATTTCCAAAATGGAAAATGATCCTATTTATGAGAAACTTATTTGTGGAAACAAACGGACGTTATAGGGCTTACAATCAAGCACAAAAGTTTCATTCTGTTGGATAGCCAATCAGGAAACACATGCGTCGAGGATGGAAAATGCAGTTCAGTCAGGTTATTGTACCAGACATTTCCCTTTGAAATAGTGCTGTCATATACGGTAGGGATGTATTATGAAAAATATCGCTCCATGTGTGCGACAACAAAATATGATTCTGCGTGGAATTAACGTTCCTGCAATTTCTCGCAATTTATTTTCGGAGATGCTTTTCCTCGTATTGACGGCCTTAAAACAGCTCAAGTTTGCAGCGCCGCCATTTTAACTCCGCATGAAATTGGAAACAGGAACTCTAAGATGCTGTCTTCTCCAGTTCGGAGTACTTAATCCAACCGTCCATCTTATCAATTGCAGCAGGATCGTTCGCACCGGTGTAATAAATTGTGGCCAAATTGGTATAAAACGTTGGAGGCCAATTTTTCTTTTGCGTCTGACCGAACTGCCCCCGAAATTTGACCGCACGAGGCTCTTGTTCGCCGCCCGTCAGGGGGCGATGTGACATCGGAGACGCTCGTAAAAAAAAGTCCCGGAAGGCAGCGCTAAGATAATGTACAGAATGCTGCAGATAGTGGGCGATAACAGTGGCGTCGCAAAAGGGTAATTGAGATAACCGAGAGTGGCAAACTGGAAGGAAGTTATAACACGGGTAAAGTAGCCGATAATGTTGCAGCAACAGGAGAATAAACCAGATAACAGGAAAAGATAGAGACACGGAGGCTAGAAAAAAATAAGGGAAGATGCAAACTATTAAACATGTGGCATGGATGCTAGCAGAGTGTTCAGTAAGGAAAATGTACACTATGCTGTCATCGAGATGTTGGCAATAGAAAACTATTTCACTATGTATTTTGAGTACATGTTCATAAAGCTCCTTTAAAAGACATTCATATGCTGTACATGTACGTTTTGTATGATTAAGGAGGAATGCATTAAGCATATTTTCAGGAGTTATCTAACGTTACGTTCACACTGGAGGAAACAGAGGAACGCTTTGGTGGCTAATTTCAGCAACTTTAGATAAATTGTTAACATAAGTTAATGTCTCGAGAAACAACTGGCAACCTATCAGCAACAGAAAGTTACGCTTCCTCCAGTGTTGGGACGTAGCTAATTCGTGAAGCCGAACTTTTGGGAGTCCTCCGTGTAACGAGACACCGTGTCATTCATGCGGTGTTACAGATACCACGCAATGGTTTTTAAATTTATGGCAGTATTTGGAGTTCACCTATCAAAAAAAAAAACAAAAAAAAAAACACGTTGAATAATTCATCGCAGTAAATAAATTTGATTGACGAGAAAACCATGCAGTCATATTTTTTTATACCAACGTGGGTGAGGTTGATCCCATGTTAGGATTGTACATCAACGATTATTTTTAGAAGTCTGGGAAGAGATCCATCTCCGTAAGTATTTATACGCAATACTTGATTAATATCGACCTGAATCATTAAAGTTTCAAACATCGCTCGATCGGATTTACTCCGGTTTTGTTGTTGTTCCACCAGAACAGCTTCCGCGCATTTTGAGCTTGGCTGATCTTTGGCGTCGCCGAATCATAATAATAATAGCTTCGAAGACCAAATTTGCGTACCGAGCATTTTCCCAGAGGCTTAATTCTCCGGTTAAGAAACCGCACGAATTTTCAAGCTTCAAAAGGTTATGGCTCTGGTGTAAACTAGCCAAGATACAACGAGGGAAAACCGTTTTCTAGAGCTGTCCATCCTTTGATTGTCCCACAAACTGCCCTTTTGCGGTTTTGGATAGGTCTCCCACGACATCGGGAATTCTATTGTTTTCCCACGAACAAACTAGCACTTTGCCTCGGCAGTGCACTAAATTGTTCACGCGTCGAGCTTATTCGAGGATGTGGTTTTCTAGACAATCGATGGCTTTCGGATGAAGCGAAGCATCTTCTTGGTGCCTTCTCCTGACAATGGGCAGCGACGGTTGAACTGTTAACGGTGCAAACAAGATCTTCAGATATGGTGCGTATCGAATGTGATGATTTAGTGACCACAATTTAGCATTTTCCACCTGTCGGACCAGGTTCCCGGTTGTCACTCGTAAGCATCATTGTCTTGACTGCTATAGTCAACTGTCAGCCTCATAGTCTGCTTTCCAACATCGGCATCAACCTCCCCATCACCGACATCCTAATGGCGACTGTCGTCGTTGTTTTCCTAACTGTCAGATTCATTTCCCACTGTCGAGAACGACAGTGGCGACAGTTTACTTTCCCACTGTTTATACCAACTTTTCCACGCTCCAAACAAATTTTTCCACTCTCGACACCAACTTCCCAACTGTGAGCGTAAGTAATGCGCAGTAATATCCAGTGGGGGGATAACTCTAGAAAACTCTTGATAGATGAAAACAACGCTTTAACAACTCGAGTTTGCAATTCCATACTCGCCAAGATCAAACTACAAAGGTTTAGTCACAATAGGCCATATGGGAATTGCATATGGGGCTGCAACACGTGCTTTTTTAATCGAACCAAAAAAATAAAAGAAAGTGCCTCGGAACTGCAACAGGTCCTTTCTGGAATTGTAATAATGGAACAAAACGGAAGCAGAATTATTATTAGTTAATGTATTTTAAAAGTTGAAATCTCCAACATCGCTTGACTGAAAAAGTGAGATACAGGCATAACAACACAACATCGATGTTAACAGTGTTTGCCGTGTTTAAGGGGCACTTTCAACAAATTTGTCAACAAAAAGTACGCGTATCATTTGAACGTTACACATTGTAGAAAGTGACCTAAATCGTTAAAAAAGCACTGCGAGCGCTAGAGTAATGCCCTTAAGCTGTCTATATTTTTCGCAGAGACGTGCATTTAACAGTGAAAGCCTCTTAATTCGGTCAGCCATTTTATTAGATTTTATGCAACAATTTTGTCAGCACCTTTGCCTAACTCCGACAATGAGTTCCTGAAAAGAGATTAACCCTTTGTCCCCTAGTTTCAAAACACGATTTTTGCCTAGCGTATTTAGACACAAAATCAGCAATGCGCCACTCGTGAGTGGGGCCATCTATCGGCAGCATTTAGCACTGCCCGCACCTTTGGAAAGCAAAATACATCGCAAGTACAGAAGTACAGTAAACAACGTTGCAGAAGATCGTTCAAAAGTAAATGTAGTGAAAGTAATCCTGGACTCTACGTCGAAGGTGCCAATGCCCTCCCCTAGCCCGTGACGTCAGAAGGTGGAAATTGAGTAACAAATAAAGAGGAGGGAAAAAAGAGTTATCACAATCAGCGAGCTACGTCCTCATTGGCGAAAGATGTTTCGCAGCATTCGTTTCCTCAATGAAATTACAAAATGATTACTTTCAAAAAAACAGTTTAGTAACTCAATTTGCGCAGGCGGAAGTAGAAATTCTTATCTTTTCGAGCGCGAGATTGGGGCTTCCTGCGCGAGCGCCTCGCGGTGCATGACGGGAAAATCGATCAAGGTTCGCGCCCGGAAAGCGAACATCAGCGACAGCCGTCCAATCAGGTGCGAGGCATAGAAAAAAGTACATGTATTAAAAATGAATAAAAGGGAAATTTAATTAAAAATGCGAGAAAACATAAGGTGGCTTTCAATGATGTTTATGTCCCTCAAGAGATGAACGCAGCGACGTGAATGGCAGAAAAAAAAAAGAGTAGATATCAGCGTGAGAGACAAACCAGAAGAAATGCGGATTCCAATGATTTGATTGAATTTTATATGCTTTATTTAGTGTTTTTGTATCCAAGCTAGATTCAAATGAAAATGAAATCAGTTTACCAGCTTTGCGTTTTAACAATTGCATAAATGTAACGATATTATTGTCGACACTGCGTTGTGCGACTTTCACAAATCCATGAATTCAAATTATAAAAATCCTTACTCGAATGTACTGACACTTCCTGCAAAAATAGAACACCTTTTAGACTGAGCATTTCAAAAAACATTGTTCAGTGCATTTCGAAATGCAGTCTTCGGTGCATCTCGAAATGAAATATTCAGTGCTTGTCGAAATGCAGCCTTTATTTCAAATTGCAGTATTTAACGCATTTCAAAATACAGCCTATAAGGTATTTCAATACGCAGTCTTTGATGAACTTCAAAATGACTCAGAGATATTCAACGTGCGTCTACGAAACAAGCGCCCCCAAACTAAAGAAGAGTACTTCAACTAGAAAAAAGAACATCATGCTTCCATAAAGGATGTAAATAGATGTTATGCTAAATATCTGGCATTTTTAAAAATACATGGACACCTTTGAGAAACCTCGTAGCATTTAAGTAATCCGGTATTTAGGATCTATAATACTAATTCTATAATTCTAATAATTAAGATTCAAATCTACATGCAAAATTACGCTAGTTTTCCTTCTCATGATGTTAAGTGCACCAATGGTTCTCTTTCCATAAACATTTATTAGCTTTCATTTCTACAATATTATCATTAATTTATCGTACAGGGCAACTAAGACGAAATACACCCGGGATTTGGAGCAGCAATTAATTGTTCAATCAGGAAACGTAGGTATAGTATGTTGTTTACCAGAAAACGTTTGATGAAGACAACTAACATTAGTAAAGAAAGAGTAATGGAGCGATACAGGCTACTCCATCACTTTAGAATTGCAAAGTTTCGCGCATGTATCGCTCTGTTTTAGTGCGAAAAAATACAAAATCAATGATAAGGATATCAGTGCTCTCAGCCAATTTCATATTTTATCATGAGCTCTATGTGCTGTAAATAATTTAGCTGCAGCCTCCCAGGAGAGACATGAAGAAATATCAAACTGCGAGAAGCTTGCAGGAAATTTTTATTAAATAAAAAACGTATCTACGCTCGATGTGCTTAGTACCCTATAGCAGAAGAAAAAGTTTCTTGTAAGGAAAATCCAAATATCGTCGCCTTTTTTTTACATCAGAAACTACTAGGCTACACTATGCCACTTTAGTTTTTCTACATGGATTTAGTAATTTTCATTTTAAAGAAAGAACTTTCTAACGAAAGTATCGATTATACCGAGGGTACTTGTAACAAATTTCGCAATTTATAACAATTGATGTTTACCCAAATTTTGAAAACTTCATACTAGATACCAGGTTCAGCAAACTTTCTACAAGACTACCAGGCCAGCTTCAGAAAACTATCTAAACATTCCATATCAGCAAAATAAACAAGACTCCATATCAGCCAAATATACAAGACAGTCTCAGCAAACTCTCCTCAAGACTATTAGGTTCTGAAAACTAAGAATCTCATTCTGAGCAAAGTCCACAAAGTAAGTTTCCGATAACCATTTCAGCAAAGATAAAATCTTCAGGGAACTCCAGAATACTGTCAGTTTCGGCGAAATCTTCGCAAAGGCACCCCGTTTCACATTCCATCAGGGTGCACGGCATTTGAACCAGCATTTGCAAACATGGTCAATTCCAAAAAATAAATTGCTCGGGTACGCGTACTCGAGGCGACCCCAGCCGTCGATGGCAGTAGCAATAACTTGCGGGCAACATCTTGATTCCACGTCAACGAACCTTGGCCACGACCTCGAGCCACCAACCGGGAGGTATCCCGGCGCGGCGCGGTGGCCCGTGCGTGTTTATGATTCCGAAATAATCCGTAGCGATTCGGAGCCCTTCTCTCGGGTGGCGCCCCCTAGAGGGAGGGGGGTGTATCGCAGCGTCAGAAATTGCGGCGCATGAAGCCAAATGAGGTGGCTCGTTAGATCTCTACGGCTTACGTGCTCGGCTCCAGATTGGAGTACCTGTTGTTGGAGCTCTTTTTAGAAAAGCCGGGTTTTTAGGGAGTCGAAGAGAGGGTGGGGGGGTTGAACTCGAAATCGCCCTGGCATTATTTGCAGGCATCAGCATAAAAGAGCACGCTCGGCACGTCTCTCCTCTCCAGGAGCGCGAGCGCCGCACTTATTTGTTCCATAATTGACTTCCGAGGAATACTGGCGTCGCCCCGGCAACCCAGCCTGGGCTTAAATGTAATAATATTTGGAGCGAACGTTCGGCGCGGTGTTCGCGGCCATATATCATATTAGCCATGACGAGGGAACAAAAATATACCCAGCTCGAATCCTCCCCTTTATTACCCGGGGAGAACAACAGGTTGTTGTTGGGCTCGAAGGCGTGTATGGAAGACCCTCGCGACAATGTCCAACGAGA
The DNA here is from genome assembly GCA_034698745.1 of Megaphyllum sjaelandicum. NCBI lineage: Eukaryota > Metazoa > Arthropoda > Diplopoda > Julida > Julidae > Megaphyllum > Megaphyllum sjaelandicum. Next base: position 8,768 of record JAQGBX010001498.1, on the reverse strand, counting down.
CCGCCCTCCAGATCGTCCGTTGCGCAGTCTTTGTCAGTTTCTGGAAGCGGGTTCCCCAGAAATTTCATATTCAACTTCCCTTACATTTACAGGTTTTCAAACAAATTTCCTTGAACAACGACAATAATTTGAAACATTTGTAAAATTAACGTAGGAAAAAATTTTAAATTAGCATGACATTATTGCTGAAAATTAAAAAAAAAATAAGCATAACATTTTTTTGAAAATTGTGCAAAATTGGCGTGGCATTTTTTTTTTTTAATTTTGCAAATTTGTATTCGGGGCAGGTCGTCAATTTAAAAATCTGTACTCTGAAAAAGTTGAAAATTTCGCCAATTTGCACTGAGAATTTTCTGAAAAAATCGCAAATCTGTCCTCGGAAAACAAGGAAAATTTAGCACGTTTGCTTTCGGAAACAATCGAAACTTTATTTTGTTAAAAAATTTGCAAATGGGCCATGAGCTAACCACGAATAAGGATTAATTTTGGATTGTGGCATCATTAATACGTTGAATTTCCCTGACTTTTTCAAAAGAAGTTTTTCTTCCTTGACTTTACCTGCTTTTTCAGGCCTGGGGGAACCTCGGTCCATTGAGACGGAAACAAACTTATGTTAAACACCCTAAGTAAAAATGTATGTAATAAACGTATGCCAAAATATGCAAAACTTTATGTAAACAAATGGCAGCATCTGGCAACAAAAAGTTCCTGTATGTTTCCTCCCGTGTTGACCTAGCATGTAGCTATGTCCCCATAATTATGCTGACATTATGTACAGTTTCTGTAAAAAAAACGGGAGCAATTAGCAACAAAAAATTCGTTTCCTCGTCATGTCAACATTAGAGAAGAACATGGAGGAGAACTTTCTGTTACAAATTAGTTGTCAGTTATTTCTGGAAACAGACTTACTAAACAATGTAGGAAGCAGTTTATATAAACAATTCATATAAACAACTGGCAGAAATTTGCATTAAAATGATCCTCTATGTTTCCTGCAATGTTGACGTAGCTTAAAGCTATGTCCACATTATTATGATTTAATTATTTACAATTTATGTAAACAAATAGTAGCAAATATCAACAAAAACCTCCTATGTTTCGTCCAGTGTGGCATATAGTAGCTGTGTCCACATTGGAGAGAACATAAGAGGAACTTATACTGATGCCAGTAAAGAGATGTGCCAACATCACCTACCTGGGGATTTCGAATTCTGCTTATGTGGTGTTACTTCCACCCCCCAGGAAGGATCTTTTTTTTAAAAAAAAATTACAGACTGCCAGCAAAGTAACTTCAGTGAATATATTCAACAGTTACTCATGAATTCACACTTTCAGTCACTTGAAAGTCGATTGGAGTGGCTTACTGTCATATTTTAAACACAATCAAAAGTCAGAGAAAAGAGTGATTACGGCCATTTTTTTTCTTTTTACAAGGGTACGCTTAATTGTATTGTAATTGTTAGGATTAAATCATGTTTCTAATAATATAGTCTACATATTTATTTTTCTTTGCTATAACACCAAAAACGTACAGCCAATTAATTAAGCCTCTGAAGTAAATTTTTCTCCAAGAAAGATTGGGAATGATAACAAAAATACCTTTGCCAGATTTAAGACGGTCTAGCGAAGTTGCTTCTTGGAATATAAGCAGTTTTCAAAGACGTATTTCATTTCCCTTATTTAATGGATAACACAACGAAGAAAATGACTGGATTCGAGACTTAACACGTTTGTGAAACAATACACAACCGCATTACTGACTACGGAATGGCTGCGAAGAGCTTTTGAAAACGTTTTCGAGAATATAAGAAAAACATCAGAATGATGTGGCGAACTTTATATTGGAAAAAACAAAGAATATACGACGTGCTGCCTCGTAAAAACAAAATAGTGTCGAATCCGCGGGCTAAAAACGTCAGTGAGTTTTTCTCGGAAAAAAAACATACACAAATATTGGCGACAATGGCGCGAATTAGGACCGAATTATCGGCGAAACGTCAATGTCGGAATCTTGGTTAGGAAAATATGTAGCTGCAATTGAAACTGAGAAAACTCAATCGGAAGACTGGATAGACTTTTAAAAACTCTTATAATTAAATTAAATCGTGAGCTGCTCGTAGGAAACAAAAAATGAGGAAACATCTGATGTCTACGAGAAAAATAGAAATTATAACAATATCTGACCACTTGAATGGAAAAAATCCATGTTTGACGAGACCAAGAGGACGGATGGATTTGGTAACAAAGAAAATTTGGCTCTTGGTATATCCTTAGGCTACAGCAAATTAGTGATGTTATCATTTTACAGGGTTCCCACTGAAATTTCATTTTCAACTTCCCTGACTTTTCCAGATTTTTAGGAAAATTTACCTGACCAATGACAATGTCAAAATTTGCATATGCCAGTGTGATATACAATTTTGAAAAGTTGACAAACTTGTATTCGGAAAAAGAAGATTTTGAACATGTGTGCTCTGAAAAGGTTGAGAACGTTTAAAATTTGTTTTCGGAAAACGTGGACAATTTTGCAAGTTTATCTTCGGAAAAGAACGAAAGTTTTGCAAGCTCGCCTTCGGAAAAGATCGAAAATTTTGCAACTTACCTCGGAATCTGTTGTACTGGGGGAAATTTGCAAATGTCACTGAGCTAACCACGAAGCAGCATTAATTTTGGATTATGACAACATTAATATGTTGAATATCCCCGACTTTTTCAAAATAAGTCATTTTTCCCTGACTTTTACGGACATGTTCCCTAAAGTACTTTTCAAGATTTACTATGTCTGGGGGGACTCTATGAAGACATGCAACTAAAAGGTCTAAATCTGACATTAAATTTTTATATTGAGTTTCAAAATAAACAACTTGTTTCATAATTGCAATCTAAATACACAGTAAGACAGTTTCGTGAAACTGTTTTCAAATTGACCTAACTGCTCCAACAATTAGGGTGCGCCAACTTTTAACATTTTATTAGCACCTAATTCAAGCACCCTAAATATCGAAATTACCTCACAATATTTTCACAGTCAATAAAAAAAAGGTTGGATTGGGCGTTTAAGGACGCAAGGGCAGCAAGGGCCAAATAGTCCGAAACAGACGACAGCATCCATTTGGCATTGGTTGACCACATTCTCATTTCTGGAGACATCGCTGACTACCCGACAGATCCAATCAGGTCAGGGAAGAAGCTTGCCAATGAAGAGGTTGAAGGTGCAGGGAACCACCCTCAAGACATTGTTTAGACTTGAGGAAGTGGAGAGAGTAAAAAAGTGACCAGCATTTCCAGGCTTCCAATTTCATTTTGGAGGCAGCAAAACCTGGTGATTGATCAAACAATCGGGTGGGTCATAAAGTTTATGGAATTATGGTCTGGTTGCAGATTGGCGTTCGGCTCAGCCATCAGATGGCCATCAGCTCCAATATCGATGGCAATAATATCCGGGCCTGGTTGGCGAGGGGGCAGATGGTGAAAGTCATTAAATTCGGGCCGCAAAAAGAGCCTTTTGGTTTTTAATATTTAATCCGGCCAATCTGGGGGGCGGGGGTTGAAGAGAAGAGGCTGAGCTCGAGCTCGGGATGAGCTCGGCGATGCAATAAATAGCTGCTCCAGAGCTAATAAATTCGAGCTAAACCAAATTAAGTTCCATGCGTCGGCTTTACAGAGATCAGCGATGTTTGGGGAGAGGGGAGGAGAAGGGGGCAACTCAGTTGAATTTCGTTAAAAGTTTTATAAGATCAAAAGAGAAACGAGCTAATTTATAGGCGGTTAAAGACCGGGTAAAAACGAGTAATGAATGAAACGTCTATTTCAAAACACTCGGTGTTTTGGGGGCGAGGGCGTGAAAGGGGGCGCTGCGGTATGCACGATTGTGGTGAAGGAGCAGCGCCATCTGGACCGACGCTTGGTGAGAGCGAGTATTTTAGAGACTATTTTAGTGGACGCTTAAATAAACTTCTGGAAGTTTCATATAAATGGACGCTTTTTGAGAAAGGCAAGAACACTGATTCTGAAATGATTCCCTGGCAAGAAAGGTTCATGACTAAGAAAGGCCAATTCAAGAAATGTTAGCACCATCTGTGATGATTTACGCGCAAACGCAGGGTGGCTAAAACACCGTTTAGTCTAAAGTCGGGAATACATTACATGCAAAAAGTTTGGAACAAAAACAGTTTGTCAGTATATTTGCTTTGCCATACCGGTATGTTGTTTCAAGAATGTGTTTGTACAAATATATACATGTATGTAAGTATAAACACCACTAAACAAACTATCATAAAACAAACCCCGTTCAAGGATATTTATTGGAAGTGAAAATTTGAAAAATAACATCAAAGAAACAACTGACACCTCATAAATAGTAATGGCGCTAAACTAGTCTGCCGTCAAACGTGCAGCAAAAAGAGTTTGTCAGCGAACATGATTCCAAGAGCTCGCAAAACAAAAATTATTAAAATGTGCCTCGTTTCCTACGGTAAAATAAATATCCCCGGAAGTAAAAACAAATGTTGCAAAATAGCAGACATCTAGCTTCTGCTGGACAAACTGTTGGGGTTTTTCTTCAAAAAAAATTATGTGCCTGTGTGCGGAAATTTTAACATCAATCATTTTGCGAAAACATGAAACAGAAAAGTTTTTATTGCGGTATGAAGGTTCCAGTGCCCTCTGTGGCGCATTTATTGAAACAAAACAGGAATTCTTCCGCTTGGGCAAAACGGCTGCCATAGTAACCACTCTTACGGATGTGTCACTGATTGGCGCCATTCAGCGGTCAGTTTCCGTACAATTAGAGATCGAGCAATGTGATGTTGGCGTCTATCATAACCAGATTGTTTGGTTTGAAGTAATTTGCATTATGTTCCCCCACCCCTGCCAAATGAAACTATATTGACTGTAGGGTAAAGAATAGAACGCATGCCCCTGAACATCGGCAATCACTGCGAACATTGGCGTTATACCTGGCTGCCTTACAACTTAATTTTGGCGTTAAATTTGTTTTTGTCCATCTCACTAAAAAATAAAAATAAGATAAGTATCTCAATGATATCTCACGTTGTCAGACATTGATAATAATACGTCGAGCTGAAATGTTTTTATAAGTGCTAGGTATTTTACCACTTGATTTTTCCAGGTTATCAAACGAATTTCTCTGACCAATGATAATGTCAAAATTGACATATGCCAGGGGTCGGCAAACTGCGGTTCTTTCGATGTCAAGATGCGGCTCTTTAATTCCATCCTAATCAAATACCATTATATTGAAACAATAATGTTAGTAACTCTTTAAAAACTGGGACATTTTGTAAATTATAACTTTTGGCTCTTCCGTCTCAAAAGGTTGCCGACTCCTGACATATGCCAATGTTATCAATAATTTTTTTTAATTACACAGAACAACATTCATTATTTCGCAAAATTCACTATTGACCATTTTGAAACATTTTCAAAATTAACATACAAGTTGTACGAAAATTGTGAAAACGTTACAAAATAAGCATGAAGAAAGTGTGAATTAACATTGTACAAAATTAGCATGTAAAAGTTGTGAATATCTTACACAGTAGAATTCGTAAAAGGTTGAGAATTTTGTAAATTTCTCCTCGGAAAGTGTGGAAAATTTTACAATTCTGTACTCGAAAAAACAGATGGAAAACTTGCTAATGTGTTTTCATATGTTATAAATTTGTTCTTTGAAATCTAGTACATTTGTGCTTTTACTGGTCATATCAACATCCCAGTGTAGGTGCAATTCAGTTATACCGGAGCATTCCTAAAATAAACAGCTTTTCAGCGTGAATGCCTTGACTTGTTCGTAATCATACTTGTAGAGCGCATGGAAATCCTGCATCATTTTATCTCAAAATAATAACTTCATTTCACGGAATTACGATTGTAAGTCCACGCCAACGGTGAAACTTCTTTTCCTCTTTCTTAACTTATAGACACTATCCTTAACAACATCCATTGGTAGGCACATATTGTAAATAATCATACACGCCCACAGTTAAAACAGTCTTCTTAAATCGCCGAAAACGCTGCACTAGCTGAATTTCCAGCAATTTCATCTTGTAAAAAGATAAAAATTAAACGAAAGAACTATGATAAAAGGTAGGTATTGGAACGGTGCAGTCATCGGGGTCATAATGTGCTGCATTTGTGCATTCGTGTATTCAACTCAGACAGAAGCTTTGCGAAGCGCACTTTGGCAGTCGAGAAGCCTGACCATAGCTACATGCGCTATGCTGCAATTCTTTCGAAATACATCTACATCGGGGGCTGCATAGTAAACGATGCCATCGTTAATCAGAATTTTTAGTATATTACATCTTCACCAGAATTTTATTACGTTACGTCACCACCAGAATTTTATTAAATTACGTCATTACCCGATTTTTATACTAAATTTCGACAACAGAATTTTAGTAAATGACGTAGTCATAATTTTAGCGAATGACGTGAACATTCGGAATTTTATTGAAAGTTATTTTCAATAAATATCACCATTATGATTTTAATAAGTGACCTTATCGTCAGAATTTTAATAAACGACTTTGTCATCAGACTTAATGAACGAAATCATCACCAGATTTTTTTTAAAAAATGGAGACATCAACGGAGTTATAACGATGTCACCATCGCAAGTTCAACGAATGACGTCACCATCTCAATTTCAATGAACTTCATGAATTAAAATGTCATCCGAAACTCCTTACCTACCACCATCTATCCAGACTCGAGGAAAGACTTAAGTTTTTATGTCAAAATAGCGATAATATTGAACAAATCTTGTAAACGAGTGTCTATCCAAAAGTTCTTGGTTAAGTTTTCTTACCAAATACGATAACTGCATTCACACAGCATCTCGCTGGAAGCAAGAGGAGTTGGTTAAATTAAACAATTTGTACAATTACCCAGTGCAAAAACAATGGAGTCCTGAGGCAAGTTATAGCTTGCTCAGCTGCAGAGAGAGGCCAGCAATGACAAGCGAGAAAATGGTGCTTAATGCAAGGTTGTGGTTTATATTTCCGAAAATAATGCACCGGAACCCATGAGAAAGTAACGCTATATGTGCAAGCTGCCGATCGATGGCGTGGTCTAAGCTTAAATAAACATACGAAAACGATGTCGTTAAAGCGATGCAATATCGCAACTATGCAACAACTCAAAATCCAAGGCAGATGGCAGTTGACAGAATGCTGAAGAATGTCGCATCGGAGCCACCCCAAAGCGAAAATATAATAAAGAAAATTGCGGTTCGGAAATGCTCTTTTTATGCGAGAAAATAACTGGTGAAATGTCAATACTATACAGACGGTGAATTTGATACAGTATATGTATTTTTTTTCTAAACTTTGAAAGACATATAGTGAATATGTTTACTCGCTATTTTCAGAATTCTATACGACGTCCAAGCTAGAGTTGTAATGCAACTTGGCAATACAGTCTTTTTAAATACAGGACTTCCTCAGAAATTTCATATTCCACATCCCTGACTTTTCCAGGTTTTTTAACAAAATTACCTGACTAATAAGGACAAATTTCAAATTGACATATGCCAATTTTATCCATGCTTTTGCAAAATAGACACAATAAATTATGCAATACTTTGCAAAGTTAACTAATGATAATTACAAAAAAAATCAAAATTGACATATATAGGAAGAAGATATTGAAAGTTTTATATGATCAGCAGAAGAAAAGATTGCAATTTTGCAAGTTTGTCTTCGCTAACTATTGGAAACTTTGCAAATTTATCATTGGAATAGGTTAAGATTTATACATACATGTAGATCAAAATGGACGTGTACATCTACATTACATGAATATTGAAAAATTGACGTAGACTGTAAATGTGTCCTAGGAAAATTTTAAACATTTTGCAAATTTGTTCTTGGAATAATATTGAAAAATGTGCAGATTTGTCCTTGGAATCTGTTGAAAACATTGCAAATGGACCCTGAGCTAACCACGTGAAAACATTGATTTTGGATTTTGACAAACATTTACATAAACGTTGAATTTCCCTGACTTTTTCAAAATAAATCATTCTTCCCTGACTTTTTCAGGTTGACCGAAATCTTTGAAAATGATAATTGGCAATGGATGCGGCCCCTTGACCAGGATTTTTGGCGGCCCCCCCTGCCTACCGCTACAGTTATGATACTACCTTCATATAAGGAAGGCTAGAGCCCTGTCAGACCCTCAACCCCCTTGAAAGACGCTAATCGAAATTGGTAAAAAGCAAAGTAAAAATTAAAAAAAAACTTGGAAAGGCCTTCGATCGAAGCCCTGGTGCACTAGACTATTTTCTTGGTTTGAAAGATAGTTTCCCCAAATCCAGACAATGTTTCCGTCGAGACGGGAATGGCGTACAGAGGGAATAAGGCGCAAAAGCGTGGTTTTAATAGTCCATCATCTCTTCGGATGTAGGAATGCAGCGTCGCCAACTCGAGTACGCGTCGGTATGCCATCTTCCAACGTGCCAAACGAACCTAAACTATTCAGTTTGATCGAAAGAAATAACCTGGATATTAATCTCGTAATCTTCGGCCGAATGCGCTGAATGGCCACTAAGAAGTCGATAGTGACCGAGTTGAGCGCCTGCAAATGACGAGCTTGGCTCTGGAAACGAACAATTTTTAGGCATCGAAAGAAAGGTTAAAAGTACATATACTTGCGAATCGTATATTATCAGAACTCCCAACAAGACACCCAGTCTCAGAACTCCCAACAAGACACCCAGTCTCAGAACTCCCAACAAGACACCC
>JAQGBX010001497.1:0-24613 GCA_034698745.1 Megaphyllum sjaelandicum | reverse complement strand
CCATTTTCACATACCTCCCTCTCCCCTTGCCGGACGTCCTATATGGATGGCCCCTAACAGGAGTAGATATTTGTAACCGCCCTCATTTGCTTTCGGACTCCCCCTTAAACTCCTGAGATTTTTACGAGGTATACGTGAACTTTATACAATATACACGCATGTTTACAAAGGCGTATAATCCCCTTATTAAAGTCTGACATCAGTCTAACCACCAACTAAGCGCAATCATCCGTCTCCGTAAAAACGAAATGAATTGAAGCAAATCTAGTGTTTAACCTTAAAAATATGCTCGAACATTTTTTGTTTAAAAAAAAACACCCTTAAAGCAAACAAGATAACATCTCGTTGCTTTCGCCATAAAAAATTTACTTGAACACGCTTATCCGCATGACAACGATGCTAGCACTGATTGCTAGCAACAGGGTGAACATGAACGTTATTTTAGGTAGATTTAGTCATCAAAAGTATGATAGAGAGTGCTTTAAACTAGAGTAAATTGCAATTTCCTACGTTCTTTTATCTTTTTTATATTTTGCTACTCGCATTACAAGCGCATTAAAAGGCAGTAATAGCGTTAGCGCAAAATTATGAAAAATGAACGCGTAGCTCAGGGCAAAACTTAAAATCACACTTAACAACGACTCGTTTGAGAATCCTGATAACCTAGGTTTAATAAATTGACGTCATATGTTCGTTCTTTAATATCGCAATTTATAACAATATATAATGAATATATTAAAAGAAATATCAGAAGGGAGTTGTGACCCCTTAGTGCAGTATTATATTCTCTCTCTCTAAGATTTTATATTTAATTTGATTGTCATTAAAAAGATTTTAGGATTATGATTACTGTTAGATTTGAAAAAGGACAGTTACTGAATTGTTTGCAAATATCAGTTGGACTATTTTTCTGATAATGGAAATATGTGAGAGTTATCGGTTGTCGTATCTACAACTACATGTAATTAGCTTAAATCTTTAAACAATAAATCGTATAATGTAAACATATGCCATAAGTATTTTATAGTATATTTCGACAAACTCGAAACACGCATTAATAGATTACAATGTAACATGTGGGATGAAAAAAAAAATACAATTGCAGGTAAATTAAAGGAATAGAAATGTTATTCAAATTGGATCGGCTTACAATTTCAGTTTTTTTATTGTTAAAACATTAACTATTTTCACAAAATTATAAGATATGAAACATAACCGAATCGTGATAAAATTTGTGAAGTAAAGTGTATGTGTTTACCTTATCTAAATTAATCGAAACGAATCGCATTAAGACAAAGAAACTAAATCAATTTTTCAAATGAAAACACGCGTTACCGTGTAAACATAATTACAACAAAAAGCATCTGGAAAACAAAATAAAAGAAATTAGACTTCCAGCAAAATTCCATTTTGCAAGCAGCCTGCTCACGTCATTTTTCCAATCCATTGAAATACCCATCTGTGTTACTTTGTCATTTTTTGCTACATACAGTATGTTTTCAGGAAAATGTTGGGAAGGTATTTTGATAGATAGACCATTCCCATTTAATGAGCGCAACACGATGTTGCGTGGGTGTATATATTTCCTCGTCCATCCTTTTACTCATTAGCGATGTTTATGGCACCGCAGCTTTCTGCTTTACAAAGCACATTTTATGAATCGGTGTGCAGAGTAGTTTTTTGACAAAATGGCTAGGGCCCAAACTAATACAAGCTCGAGTGCCATTACGATTTTGTATTGAATTTCATTCAAATTTCCAAACGCTTCTCCGAAACTATTTCTTTCTTGCAATTATATAGTCAGTTTCAAAGAAAATCATTGAATTCAGTCAATGCTGCGTCTTAACATGTGCCGGCCCATCAAAATATAGTGCATATACATGTAGCTGTATATATTTTTCCATAACGCATGTAGCAGCCTTATAATGCATAAATTCTAGTATGCTTGACATACCAAAACATTTATTAAAGCTTAATAAATAAAGCAAATTTATTATGGTAAACCGCGTCCAACTTTTAAATATGAATTCCACATTAAAATCTGTTTTTAATTCAATTATTTTCGGTTACTCCTTTGGAAAAATCTACATTTAGTACCGATTACAATATCAAATGCTTCCGCGAATTACTGAGTCAAAACCAAAGATGCCAAATGTAAAACGCGTATGAAACAATTACGATTTCATAACTACTCACGAAAATCTCCACTAAAAAAATCGATGTTTCGAGTACCATATTTCTCCATAAATTTCTGCCTTTATTTCTACGAATCATCAGCGTGATCACGTGCGTTGAATGAAAATGTTACCCCCTTCTCATCCTCATCCAACCCCTGTTGATTCGGTTCTAACAGAGAATGGCAATATCACCCCAACAAGTGCAAATCAGACATTAATTTCCCCACAAATCAAACACGCTTCCAACGATTTTAGAGCAAATCAGGAAGCGCAACTTACATGTACCTTAAATTCTCAATGGATGGCAGGGCATCTTCAGTGCGTAACATGTGGATCAGGGAGTGACCTGGCTGTTCCCTTAACCTTTGCCCTTACGCGGATGGTCTCTCGGTCACCTATTAAGAATTTCGACGATTAAAAGCAGTTCCATCGCATTCGAAAATTGTTAACATATGGCACGATCTCCACCGTATTTTCGCTGGTAGTTTTACATTTTGCCTTCGCCTTCTTGCTCGTAAATCCCGAACACCAGACGGAGCGACCAGAATGACTCCTGCTGGATCCACCCATGGATACACTGACGCATCTCCCCCGTTGCCATGACAACGAGCCCGTACGTATTAAAATGCCAATCCCTTGGTCGTCGGTCGTCGTGCGGTGCCTCTGAGCATTGATGAGGGAGTTGCCTCCCCACCACCGTAGGCTAACTGGCTCCCAAACCTTTAGCATATTTACAAAAACGTTGACCGGCATAACTCATATTTTATGGAAAGATTTGGCAAACCTCTAAATCAAAAGATCCACCTGCTCAGGGCATTTCTACGAATACTGGTTGTGGGCTGGAATAACAGTAACCGTTGTTAAAGCACATGTGTTCACGTCTTCAAGCACATGGTAGTGACCATGTTAACCAATGCAAACTTCTTCGATTATCGTACTGGCCCGAAGAAGACTTCTAGCAAGAATATTAATGGTGGATCTCGATTGCACGACTGCATTTATGGTAAGTTTTATTTATTTACTTTCGGTTTTACTCCTGTATTTAGGATATATAAGCTGTAGTCATTTTCCTTTTTTTTTTAACTTCTCCAAGGGTGGACTTTTTGTAACGTAATCTTGAATGAAAGTATAGGACATTGTTTTGGTTTCTCCAACACCCAAAACAATTCGGCTAATTGACGGTTAATGAGGGTTCACCAGCGCGAATCATGAGTTTAATATTTTATTACACTTAGTGTTACTGTAGTTAATGTGAAGTGATCATAAACGAAGAAAAGTGTTAGTTAATGCCAATTTTTCGTGTAGAAAAATGACCAATTGGCTTCTAATCAGAAAATAACATTATACCCCTAAAACATGAATTCAATTAACGGTTTCTAACATGTGATTGAATTTGAGACGATTTGTATTGAACTTAACTGGAACCTAACTGCAGCTGGTTATTAAATTTAACAAATGAAGTTGAAACTTTACAGTATAAATCAGTTGATAGCTTAGCGCTCATAACTACATGCGCGTGTGACTAAATGACAAATGATCATTGATCGAATAAATGTTTTTCGATAACAGTACAAAATCTATAAATAGCTTCTCTAGACTCTAGGTGTTTTGTTATGAATATTATTCGCTTTATTATACAATATACATCAGATAATGATTTCAAAAAGTAAGTGAAAATTCTATTAAATCTAGCTAAAATTGTAATTTCTGTTTTAAATGAAATCAATTGCAACACCTTCTACTCATTGATTAGGATTGTTTGCGTTGCAAAATTAATAATTAATTTCTAATCAAAAAATAACGGTAAATGCTTAAACATGCAACTAATTAACGATTTATAACCAGTGACTGAATTTGAGATGTGTATTATTTATTAGCTTTGGTAATATTAATGTTAACGTGCTAAAAAATTGTCTCGTCAAATTATAGCAAATAAACTGCGAATTTAAGTGATTTTTAAGCTTGAATCCTGAAGTTTTAGGTTATTTTGGGTTATTTTCTAAACGAACATTTATATGCTACAATGACCTTAGATTCAAGGCAAATTAATTCTCTTCTAGAACAATTTCATAAAATGGTACCAATTGTGAGCGAGTCTACTTTAATTCGTTCTCCATCTGTCCCGGGAAATTTTTAATCAGACACTGAATAATTAATCCCAAATTGGGGCGAATCAGACATGCAGACACCAATGATTAATAAATGGTGATATAGGCAAGTGAAAATGTCACATGCTTATCAGAAAGCCTGATAATGTTAATTTGGATTGAGTAGCGATTTTCTGCATACGGTATTCCTGAATAATTTTGTCTGGAATTTGTCCAAAAAAAAAAACAAGGGATCAATTTAGCTTCACGATATAGGTTTCAGCGTAAATATTTAATACGACCTCGTCTAGATTGTCTTTGGGAGAAATTTGATGTTTTGCAGCAGGTAAAAACGTCAAACGCTATAAAGTAATTAGGTTAGAACTGTTTCTGTTTCTATAGATACAAACGTTCGATGCCATAGGTATATTGTTCATTTTCTAAAAACGTGAATACCAATGCAATGACCTATTAAAATGTCCCGACGCAAAAAGGAGGCCATAGAGAATCATCGATTTTCGTATTCCTACCTTCCACCAACTTACCCTTTCACATTAACTTCCTACGGTCTCTTTTTATTTGTTAAACCAATGACGTGCTCGTCGCTAAAACGCGACCTGAATAAATAAAAGAACAGTTGTTTTTCCGTTTTCCGATCTGTTTTGAAATTATGTACGATCATCACAATTTCGCCTATTTGTAGCCTAATATTGACTTAAACTCATCACTGCACAACAAGTGTGCATTTATCTTACAACCTCTATTACATAACGCTCTTCAACAGTGAGACCATTCATGGACGGTCCCGCTTATGAATACCGAAGTACGAACTTTGTTATGAAATTCTAGGAATACTGAACCAACATTTTTCGTGAAAAGTCACGTTTAAAAACATTAAGGTCCAGTTGCACTAATTTAGGTTAAAATCAGAGGTTTACTAACCTTGGGGTGATGTACATGTAGCACGCGCAAATCCCTAGCTTCATCAGATTCATCCGTAGTGTCCGTCATGTTGTTTTTCCTAATAACCCGAGGTTAACCCTGCCTACTGGCTCTTCATTTTTACCCTAACCCGTGCTTGTGCAAAACAACCGTGGATTAACCTAGAGTTACGCATTATAGGCTAACTCTAGGTTATTCTTAACCTCTGCTGGTGCAACCGGCCCTAAGCGGTTTGTTTAAAATCAACGTGTCGGTTTTGCACACGTGACTTCAAGACAGCCAAAGTACGATTCGTAAAGCATTTGTATTAGCGACCCTATTATATAATCTTGATTTGAAATTGAATACTAGTGATTCACGGCGCCAACTTTCCGACTAGAGGCGGCTAAATAAAAAATGCGCATTAAGCCACGCCCATATACATGCATGTATATGGTCCAGCGACACAGTATACGAAATACGACGTACCATATCGCGTCGTATCGTTGGGCGTTAATATGCTTAGCTGCCACCGTATCAAGTCATGCGCTGCAGTCGTTTTTATTTTATAATATTAGAACTTGAAAGGTGCCGACACGGAGTGCCCATACTGGTATTTCGAATACTGCGTGGTTGAATCATGCTTTTTAGATCTGGCATGGTATTTCGTTTCACCGCTCGCCAATTTGCACAGTTGCTCCTTGTTTGTCAAGGTTAATACGATAAAGTCACGCTCGGAAGAAGCTAATGAGATAAATCAATTATCAATTTATATCCTTCTGAAACCATAATAACCAAGTATAATGGATGCCAGGCTCCAAAGGGTTGTTTAATACTGAAAATGATCATGTCCAATGACTGAAAGTGCTACTTTCAGATAGAATTCCAAAGATTCTATTAATAAATAAAACGAGTTTTCTCGTTTCTAACCGGCCTTTCCATAACCTGTACATAAAATATGACAAGAATGGCGTGTTTGCTCGTTACTGCTGGCAACAGGAACAAAACCGACTAAGGACATTTCAATTTTTCATGTTAAGTGTGTTTCTCCATTAACGTTAAATCTCCTAGATTAACTTCTCGAAAGACCTAGACGTTAGACGTGTTTTAGAGCACTCTGGCTTTATTTTAATACTAGAAGAAATGAGGTGCTGTCGAATCCAATCGTGAACATACAAAACTTGTACGGTATTGCAACACTTTCACGTCTCTTAAATCGTTAGAATACTTGCTTAAACGTTGACTAGAATTCAACAAACTAGTCTGCAAGTCCCTCAAATTTATAAAAGAAGTTATAACTTTGCAAATCGCTGTCTATGCATCAAGTACGATTTCTTCTGTACTTGAAATACTTTTGGTTCAGGCAGTATATATTAAAATTGTAGCTAAACTCCAGTGTGATTCAATATGACCTATGTATTTACATATAGTTTATCTTCAGATTTATTTAACTGATGACTGTATAAGTTCAATAATAAATTTCTTTTTCGGTATACATGAACATGTACTACTTCTGAACTATCTGAAAGACATTGATGCCCCTCGTTGATAGGCAATCACTGCTTGCACGAATGTTATGGTGTGAAGCCGTTATATCTTCACTATTTTATGGATTGCTTCGACGTTAGTTTCTATCGCTAGATAACATTTTTTTTCACAATATTTTAGCGTTTTTCTCTCCTTGATTAGACTTAGTGTATACGGTCTCGAGTAAAGATCATGAGCGTGATCTGCTTCGCTTACAAAGAGAGATTTACTCCAATGTAAGTAACT
This sequence comes from Megaphyllum sjaelandicum, assembly GCA_034698745.1. Taxonomy (NCBI): domain Eukaryota; kingdom Metazoa; phylum Arthropoda; class Diplopoda; order Julida; family Julidae; genus Megaphyllum; species Megaphyllum sjaelandicum. The sequence goes on along the minus strand of JAQGBX010001497.1, from coordinate 17,655 downwards.
CGGGCATTATTCAATTTCAATCGCACTTCATCACGCCATAGCGTAGGGATCGAATGGCTAGTTTGCAAAATGCACTATAACGCGTGTGTGTATGTGTGTACTGCTTTGAATAACATCGTAAAATATCCGCATTAGCGTATTTTTTTTTATATTTTTTTTAGTTAAATTCCACGCGAAGGACCGTTGCAAGGGGCGTGTAACGATGATTACGTGCCAAATGACGGCATTATTTTCCGCATCGCTTAATTTGCGCCGATAATGGCACAGTTGAGAACATTAATAGCGTAGGCGCGTGATGTCAAAACTAATTTCATTCACTGAACAAAACAACCTTATAGGCAAGGTCAATTATGCGTGAAGCATAAAGCGTTTTTACACTTCAGGTATCCTTCTCATTTTATAATTTTGAAACTGCGCGTCTGAAGGATGCTCCAAACATTAATAATTCATAGATACATGTAGTACTTAGAACAGAATAATCATTCGTTACATAGAAAAGTGTTAGACAAATGTTAAAATAAAAAATGAATGTCCATTTGATCTATCGAGCAATAAAGAACTACACTTTTGACTTATCTTACACAAACATACTGCTATAGGAGACGTTTGTCCACGTTTCACCTACGTTTGAACGCGATTAAGATACCACTGTGGCACTGATGCAGCGCATAATTTCGCAATTTTTCTCAGATTTCTTTTTTTTTATATTTTGATTTTTCACCTTAAAATCAGATGTTTTCCCTTACGCCTAGTGCATAACACATAATTATCATCTCATTATTTATTAATTTAATGCAACTATGCTTTTAAACGTTTTATATGCTAATTTATATTTTTTTAGAAATCCTTGCCTACATATGAAACCATGTTTAGCGACAACCCACGCTATTCCAGAATTTTGGTCCACAGTCAGAATTACACGAATGGAAAACCGAAAATGGTGGAACTGAGTCAAGGGTATCATAATGCACTTGTACTAATAGCAATAGACCACTTATCCTGTAGACATTATCATTAACATGGTTCTCGTTTTATTACTGCCATGCAGCCCTATCCGTAGCATCAGAGTTGCCCATCTGAATAAAGACCAACTACCATCACCACCTTCCAAGGAGAGTACCAATACGGGCATATCAACTAACGATTTACTTGGCCGTTACCGGTCCAGATATTTTGCCAGGTATATTAGAAGAAGAAAAACAAAAAAGAAACGAATGTTGTTAAAAGGTTAAAGTATTTCAAAATGGAATGTGAGAATCATTACGTGGAACAAAATAATATAGATAAATTATAAAAGTTAAGATGTAATAAATGCATTCACTTGCATTAATCTGCAGATTTCAGCTCCAATTTTTCAGTTAAAACATCTATTATGATATTTTTATACATTTCAGTCCAATTAAAACCTCTCCAGTTTCCCAAGACCTAACTTCGATTCCAGTCTCGTGTAATACAGACGTCAAATCCGATTTTCGTACCGAAATTATTCCTCCTACGCCACCATTCCGAAGCTTTGGAACGCAGACGGATTATAGGGACAGCGAAGCTCAAACGGATCCTTATTCACCGCCTTATTTCGTGCAGCCTGGGACAAATCCCGAAATTCTTCTACTTAAGGATCTAAAATGGGGTTTGAGTACCTTACCATTCCTACATGTACCTTGAAAACCTTTTCAATATTCCTCATGGCCCAATTTGAATAAACTTTCACTTGATTTGGCAGGAAAAGGTTTACCAGCTGGAAAGATTGAAGTGGAAATGATCCAAAGGGCGAGGGAAAGAAGAGCTGGCAGAGCCAACTTAGAGAAATGCCTAACCAGTGATGTGAAAAAACTAAGAAAAGTACTGCAGTCGACCGATATGCCTGTGGAAGCTGTGTTTTACAAAGAAGAGGTAAAATTCGCTATAAGCAGAGAAAAACAAAATTATATAAGCAATTGCTGAATGTCGCTATGTCCAATCATCATGATGGCTAACACGCTAGGAGTAACATTAAAAGTGTATATCAGTTCCCCAGTGACTATTTATCATGACACATTACCTAATAATTCAGAAAATCATCCATTTCTACAAATTTAGCGCCTACGAATTTATAAAGACAAACGACTAGAATTATTAGAAAAATCACTTCACGATTTACGGGCAATGCATGGTGATCTCATCCAAGACAGACTACAAACCCTGTGGAAACGAAGGCATCGTGAAAATGATCAGATGATGACAAAAATGCAGGCAGATAAAAACAGAGGTAATTGCTATAATGATCATTGAAATGCCCTGCACATTCACGTGATTATATATTCAATATTCCTTGTGCATCTAAACAGAAATCCGAAGGATTCAAACAAGATTGAATGGTATTACACAAGAAGGCTCATTAGACCACTTGCCAAAAATTGTTGCAAAGAGTTACAGAAATAACAATAACAATGATATCATTAACAACAACAACAACAACGAAGAATATAAAGCGGAGGAAAGAAATGAGAATTTCCAGATTAAGACGGACATTCAGGCTAGATTAAAGATGGCCAAAATAAATGGCACAACTAATATTACTCGTTACACAGGTAACAAAATAACTTGAATTGTCAGTTTACGGATCTTCTTCACATTAGATAAAAGTAATTTAATATTTAAACAACACTGAAGAAAACCAATGCAACTGGTTATCAAATCATCAAATTTTGCAATTATCACAAAATACACTACTTTCTTTGCAAGATAATTTTTTGCATTTCTCTCTAGATTTTTCGGGATTAGAGTCTATATTACCTCGGGTAATTTTAACTACTAAGCCCAACAATGAAGGTAATTTTTTGAGCAACCCCATACCTCATTCAATTATACGTTCTGGAAGGCGCAGTAAACTGGAACGGGATTTAGAGGAAGCTTACTTAAAAATACTAGGTGAATCCAGTTTACTTTATTTTGTCTACGACAAAATGAAATGATGAATATTCACAAAAATTGTATGTTCTTGCAGAAAAGAAGAAATTGGCATCGCCAATCACGCCAAATCCAAAAAAGGTATACTTATAATTAAAACTAGCCAAATAAAAACTTGTAGAATACATTTCCAATAAGTTTTACTCCATGCTGTACATGTAATAGCATAAAAATATCTCCACAAATTATGTTTTTTTAAGATTACTTTTTTGATTCACAGACTATCGAAGATGCACAGACTCAAACAGAAAACCTCGAAAAGCCAAATATTCCGAAACGGGACATAGATGTCCAAAATGGTGATCCATCCAAAGAGCTTTCATACGATCAAGAGTTAAATCTTGCCCTCGAAAAGGTTAGAAAGATTTAAAAAATTTAAATGCAAAACAGTTTATATTAGTAAATGGATTGCATAACAAAGAGGACTCTACAATTTAAAAAAAGTCCTCTTCTTGGAAATAAACAATGAAAATACATTTAAAAATCAACGATGCTTTCTCTTAGTAATGCTTTTACTATATTTAATCCCAATTTATTGATTTTAGATTTGATGTAATACAATTTCTCTCATTATAGCTGTTGCGGGAACACTGGCACGCAATAGATGAATATTTCAGCCCATTATTGGCAGGAAAGATTAAAGATTGATTCACAGAGTTGGCTGAAGAAACAAAATAATGGCATTTTAAAGGCACTGAGTTCTTGATTGCTTTACATATTTTATCAACAAATCTATTGCTTCAATAATATACCAGCATATTTTAAAAAGATTTTCTACCATTTACTAGAATAGAAAGTACCGGCAATGTACTAGGCAATTATGGCAACAGAGAAGGTACATTACGCATTATTCATCAAATCATGTTAGGTTCGCTAATAACCATCATAAAATAAGACAAAGAATTGCGATATACATTTTTGTTTTAAATTATAATGTCTGTAAAAGCAGGGTAATAATGCAATTAAGTAAGCAATTTTATATAGGGCATACCAAATGCAAGATTACAGTGCAGTGTATCGTCAGTAAAACTGAGGCCAGTTTGATGAGAACGGTTGAAAAATATTGCATTTATTTAGAAGTTGAGACTTCATAACAACTGGACTCGCAGGACATCAAATTCTATGAGTTGGGCATCAATAAAACTAATTCACTTTTTGGACAAATGTCGAAATCGTCATGGATATCATCAAGGAGCACAGTGCATTTGTAAAAAGTGAAGTATTAATATTGAAGAAATGTGCCCTATAAATTTCCTTTTTAGTATGATGTTAGTAAGATTTTGAGAAACAATTGTCCGAAGATTTTTCTAGTTTTCATTATTTGAAATGATACTCGCTCTCTGCTTGAATATCTTCATTCTTTTCCTAAAAAAATCATATTTAGTGCCAAAGCAGACTCGTTATAACACAATGATGCTTATATATAATAGGATAAGCTATTATTTGTAAACTGCAAGTCTGCTGTAACTAGGAAAAATGTTGTATTGAAAAACGTTACAAGAATGTACAGTAGTTAATTGTTAAATTTATGTAACTTCATTCGAGGCTACTGCAGTCAGCAGTTTTAAAGAATTACAGACAACTACATAAGGCCTAGATCTAAACACACATTTACACTTTAATTTTTCACAAGGTATTGTACAATTCAAGAGTTTTTAAGGCAAATATGCCACAACTTATGTCGCAGAAGGAAATGCAATGAATACCTTGCAACAGTTTATGTAAAAGATGTTATAAATTAGTTTTTAACAACACAAAACATCTTTGGCATGAAGTTTGCATTTCATCTGAAGTGACAACTTCATAATCATCAATTTAGATGGCGTGCACAGAATTTTATATTTATGGTAGGATAACTAAATTATCATAAGGAAATAAATCTCACGAAATAACATTTTCATCACTGAGTAACACACATGATAATAGAAAACCCTGTCAGTTTAAAAAAATCCATTACTTATATAAATAGCAAAAGTCAGTTTAGATAAGTAATTTTCCTCATAAATTTTACCATTAAAGTTGCAGGAATGTCCCAAGTAATGTTGTTACTTCCCTTTTAATCACTGAACACAATTGAATTACAACAAAAGTGATTTACTGGAATGTTTAATATCTGTTTTATATAACTAATTGTTGATCGTTGCATTATTACCAGTAATGCACACATACTTCGATTAAAAACGTAAAACACAGGTAAGGCTATTTTGTCTTACTTCAAGTAGACAACAAAACTGGATTGAAGCTTGAGCTTAAAGCAGATCTTATTCTTCACGCATGTACACTGAACAGTAACGTTCGAAGCAGGAGATTCACACTGAAGGTAGCACGAATCAATTCGATCATGCCGCTTAAAATAGCGAAATAAAAGGATGAAGTACATTACCCGTCCTTCGCCATCACTCAGACAGAAGCTGTTGTAGGAGATCATAGACTGGATCAAAAGCACGTTGATAACCAACTCTGGTCAGGTGCAGGTAATCGAACATGTCATGATGGCTAATGCAGCCGTCCGGTTGCACAAATCCCGGATCAATATTTACTAACTGAGTTTTGGGAACAGCCGATAGACGTTGATCCAATATTTCATTTACCTTTTGATTTTTTTCCCGTAGAGGATTTGGATTTTGGCCTCGTGGTAATAATTTCTATAAATAAAAAAACATCAAAAACCTAAAATACCAACGAGGGTATTAGGTATAATATACCATCATTTAGGTAGTGGCAAGGTTCAATGAAGTTTATCAGCATGCATGCCCTGCAATCTAAGATAGGCAAAGGGAAACCTACCAACACCACAATATAAGCCTGAGGTTGTTTTTCAGAAATCAGCTTCACGATAGTTTCAATTCCTTCCGCAACCTCTTCAGCAGTATTGCCATGATTGTTGGTCCCAATATGAACTACGATAACCTGACGTATAAATCAGGAGTATTATTTCGTGTAGGCCTATATCAACAGTTTTGTTTGAAAATTTCTACTTTCAGCTAGAATGCTTACCTTTGGAGTAATGTACTCTAATTCACCGTTTTCAAGCCTCCAAAGCAGATTTTGTGTTGTATCTCCCCCAACGCCAAAATTTAATGCGTGAAGTGAAGCAAAACTTTTGGTCCACATCTTAACAATCAAATAAATGCAGTACATGATCAGCATGATGAACATCATGGATTCACATGTTGCGGCTTATAACTATCGATTATTTGATGCAGATTATGCAGTCCTAGTGTGTGGGTGGTATATGCTGGACTAGTATTTTATATAAAAGTAGTTTATACGAGCACGTAATGTGTACGCAATTCTTTCCCTCTATAGAGCAGCATAGAGCCCTGTGCTCACACCATACTTACATCAGTTTGTCCCAAATAACAAATAATTGAGTCGCCCAAAAACAGTACGTCTGGTTCTTTCTCTTTGGCTTCGGCAATGAACCTATTATGCTGATCATTAATTCATATAATTAAAATCGAATCAAAATTCCAGACCAATGTTGTGCGAAAGGATTTAGGGTATCCTGTTGCTGGACATATCGGCCTTACCATGCTAATCCATTTTCCGTCTCCTGCCACGTCCTCCGCCAAAGTTGCGATAGCCGCTGAATTCATCTTAGATTAATTCCGCAGACTCTTGACAGAAAATCCAGTAAGAAATACTCAAAGTAAATTATCAACCTTCAAACGTGCAAATGAGGCACTCTACATTTAGTTTAGAAATCGGTTTCTAGGGTTCATGGAAAACATTACGGAGACCTACGGGGTACGCGTTTAAACCACCTCGATACTGTATTAAACATGTAACATGAAATACAAATAACAGGAAAATTGAGCTATTCCATAACCTTAACGTTTAATAATGAATAACAATTAAATCTAAAAGTTTTATAATTTGTCAGATTGAAATAAAATACTTTATATGACCGTATGCTCAGTACAGCATGTCCTATGCGGGACTCCTTACTTAGCCTCAAAATAAGTGTTAATTTTCCTTTTTTTTTCTTGACTTTTAAAAATCATCTCAATCAACTGTTCAGAGTTACAAATCAAGATAAGCTAAATTTAGTCTTCAAAATGAACTTCATTTCATTGCCATTATTAAACAACGTATTTCTGAGCAAGTTTTAACCAGCACTCATGGTCAATAGCATATGGAAGAAGGGGCGCGGCAAAATTGAAGCCATCTTGAATTGGGATTCAGACCAGACTACAAAGCTTTCTTTCTTTCTTTCTTGGCTTGTAGTAACAACTTGAAAATTGAACAATAGTGGTACTCAGACAGAAGCTCTATAAACGACACATTTAATTGTTATGCAAAAGAATTTAAAAACAGCGGCAACCTTAGTGATTTTTTAAAAATCAATTAATGTGTCGATTTTTCATGGCGTGACTTCACGACGGGAAAAAGTGCCATTCGTAAAGTTCCTGCATGAATACCCCAAATATGTTAAGATTAATGTTACGAACTTACGATAACGTTCTAATTGGTTTATTGAAACTAAGCCAATTTTAGGCAGAAAGTGCAAATAAGAAAGGGAAGACGCACGGTCGACGTGACTGATTTTTAGAAGAAAATTAATAGAACTACTATCCCTAGCTGACTGCCCGGGCCAGCATTTAAATGGGAGCAACTTTGGCAAACAACGTCAAATATGGCCTTTGTCATTAAAATTTCATGAAATTTCCCTTACCAAAATATAAAAATCGTGCAAGATAACAAATACATGTACGAATTCAGACAAAAAAGGTGCATTTTAAAAGGAAATAAAAGCATACACCGCAATGTCTATCTTGGGTCATTGGTCTCCACAATTTCAAATCATTCGGCAAATATAAGCTCTACCTTAGTTTTGAAAACGTTATCTAGAGATAATTTTGCTTTGAGCAAACATTATGTTAAAATTGAGTTCTCAACTGATTTACAACCAAAGAAATTTTCATATGTGGCCTACATGTTCTTCTACAATGTACACAGTTAATACTGTGATAAAACCCGAGGTTTTGGAATATAAGGGGGTGTCATAGCCAAACATTCATTGAAACCATTGTTGGTTATTGCGTTCCCAAGAAGACAGGGATTTAGAGCGCACGTAAGTGATATTGGTCAGCGTAAGCAATGACTGTTGATTATGTGTTTCTAAACAAAAATTCAGTTCGGTTGAATCTGTGATTCATTTTAGCGGATAATAACAGTATTACGATCATGTACAGTATATCGCAACATTACATAAAAAATCATTCTTGGTCGAATAAAGTTTGAATCAGAAATGGATCGCAGATTCGGCTAAATTATAAAATTATAAAGAACGTCATTTATTAAATTAATAGTCCTTTGAAAACTTAGAAATTAATTGTTAAAGTAAGATTGGTAAGAAAACATTGAAAAAATTAATTGCATACTTTGATAATTATACAGGTTGTTTGGCCAAAAAGATGTTAGTACCAAAGTTTTCTGTAATTCTTTGTTTCTTAATTGCAGGTAAGAATTCAAAGCATTAAGTTTCAAGTAAAATATACATGTAGCTGATGTATGTGGAATCCACAGCATCCAATAATTTCATTATCTCGTTTGTCTAAAAGCGTAACTTCATGTTGGTAGGATGCCATTTTATCTTTGAAGATACTATAGGTGGCGTTTCTAGACAATACCAAATTATTCTATTGATATACCATTCTTTATGAAATAATCAATAATTGGTCCATTAATTATGAAAATATTAAATTAACCATAAATTTAGATCGACATCAATGAGAATGCTTTTTTTTACGGAAATTTTTACGGAAAATCATGTAAGATGATGTCAAAACATATCATTTACCAAAAATATTAGTTAGGAAAATGCTTCAGCATTACTATGAAACGAAAGATCATAAAAGAAAGCCCGCGAAAAACGATTTTCAAATTTAGTAAAAAAGTGTAGTGTATTCAACCGGATTTTTTTATATTTCTGAACAACTTATTGCTTTTGCAATACTAATGTTGTGAATATTTTTAGATTGTTTGACAGCACCCTTATTCCTCGTCGAAGAGCCAAAAGATGTAATAGTAGAAGGAGGAGAGAACGTCACGCTTGACTGCGTTTTCAGTGAGAGTGCCCCAAAGTGCTATTGGACGATTGACGATGAGCCGATCGAATTGGGCAGAAGATACGAGCTAATCGGCGATAGTTCCATGGGAAATTGCACTCTGAAGATTCGCCATGCTGTTCCTCATTTTGACGAAGGCGTTTGGGCGTGCGGCTACCCCAAAGACAGTTTCACTAATTACGCACCTCGATCACGTGGCAGTTTGGTCAAAGTTCGAGGTAAACTACATGTACTTGGGGGAAAATTCTAGTATCCCCGTTTTGTTAAAACTAGGAAAATCAATGCTCTATACAGAAATACCAACTTTTGTAGTTGCTGCAAACCTTTCGAAATGTTATTTGGAGTTAAAATAATCAGATTTTTAACATTCTGATAATTACATAGCTTATACAACACAATTTCACAGTTCCTGATCACAATGACGTCATAAAGAAATCCGATGTTGGAAGTGGGGAGGAACCAAATGCTGTTTCGTGGGAAAATGTGCTTAGCGCAGAAAATCAAGATCAAGCAGAGATCTTGAAAAAAGAGAATTTAGTTGCTGAAAAAACGCGACCAAACGATCGAAATACACAATCTGAAAATGGAAGAACAGAGGACAACAACACCAATGACTCTGGATCGGGGGATTTTCAAGGACTCGAACAGGATTTGATATTACAATTACAATAATACGATACAAACGGTTTCAAAATATAGACGAAATTGTCCTGCAAAACTCTTTTTCGGAATTTGAAAAAGTAGAGATTAATCAAGATGCAAATGACCTTTTTTGGCTAGAGTAATCAATGGAGATTAATGGACACAATGGAGATTTCGATTAATTAATCTAAAATACCTAAAAATAATGCTAAGCAATATTCAGTTCTTACTGCTGGGAGCTCGATTTTTTTTTTAAATAATTTTCCTCATTTCCTCCCTCTTTTTCCCATTTGTTTTGTATACAATTTTTTACACTTACATAAATCTAGATTAAACAGCTTCGTGCGATGTTTTTCTTCTTTTCTTGACGTAATTACACTGTATGTATTTGTAAGAATTTAATGTAAATTTAGTGGCTAGATGGCGTTACCATACACTGTAGGCATACACACTAAGTCGTTAGACGATTTAAGCATACGAGGTTTTCGTACTATCGAGAGAACACGAACATGTATTATCAAGATTTCATTAAGTTGACAAAAACTAAAGCTTGCTTTTTTAGAAATTATTATACTTCAAGATACAGTGATTCTATCGAGAGCAATTTGAAACAATAATATTATGTTACGCATTTGAAAGTCAGTATATTATTAGAGTATTTTTGCCTAGCGTTTTGTCTTTTTTTTAGAATTCAGGAGCTACAGTATATCTATGAAATTTGTCATCTAAATATATAAAATAGAAAACGACGCCATTTTGGTTTTGACGCTAGCCAATCCTGTTGCGTGGACTGGCAGAAGTTGTCAGTTTGAGCTTTGCAAGTCCGTACGATTGGCCGTACGTGACACATCCCCCCCAGGAGCGCGAACTCCGTCGGGAAAACAAGGCCATAAATCTTCTCTAATTTGCCGCAAGTCATAAAACTGTCAAACAGGTTTCCCGTACACTCTCCTGGATGCATGGCGCCATCTTTTGGCGATAAAGGTCAGCTAAATCTAACTCTTGATCGCATAAAAGGGGTTAAAAAATCGTAACAATTTTTACCTGAGCAAAGCCGGGTACTACCGCTAGTTAATATATAATCTATTCAATTAAATAAAAGTAAGCTAGTTTCAGCAAAGCAATATTCATTTTAATTTCAATTCAATTATTTACCCTACAGTCAGTATACATAACTAGGCTACCATTTGACAGGTGCCAGGGGGATCATTATACAAATTAAGTCAGACTAAGCAGTCTGGTCATGATGGACCCCATGCAGCATCACCATTTTGTTATATTGTCGCTTACAAATCGATCCTGCGTGGAATATTTTTGATTTTAATTAAAAATAAATGGAATTTCAGAGCCCATGGCATTCGTAGTATGCTTGGACAGATTTCATTTTATTCGAATAACAATTTGAGGTGAAATTGAGTAAATAACAAATAAAGTTTGTTACTTTTATTTTTCACGTTGAGGTGTTTTTATCGGGCACTATGTTTCTGAACATGTTTCACGAGAAATCTAGATTTTCCACGCGATCTTTTTAATAAATATCTATATACTGAACCTTTCTTGCGTAACTATGGGCACTTGTGCATGATATTATACATGAAACGTGTGTGCTGCCTAAGCAAACTGCATTCCTCGTATGAGTAACAACTTACCCAGGACCTCATAATTCTCGTGGTCGCTGTATCTATAGCTTTTTCAGGTCTCAACATTATTCTTATTGCCAACGAATTCTCGTTTGACAGAATACCTACGTACGGATCTTTTCTTTCTATCCAATTTACATCTAAGTTTCTTTATGGCATCTTAACGTGCAGGTATCCGCGTATATATTCTGCTTCAAAATGGCCATCCTTATAATGCGTTTCTCGACTCGCCTTGCCGCATTTATGTAGATGTTATCCCACACGTCGAAATGTAATGCAGAAATTCTGTTCATCTCCAAAATCGATTTCCATCATCTGCTGTAAGCTTATGAGTTCAGCGTTGCACCCTTTCGTAATGAACCGAGTTCACTTTTATGTGTTCGGTAAATGCGTTTTATAAGGAAATAGGAGTGAGGGTCGCCTAAGCCTATAGGAATATTTTGACGGAATGCACACGTACGAGAAAATCTATAATAATGATTTTGAAGCTATAGGTGCGTAGAAAGCTTTTGATGGAAGGTATATTATCCTAGTCGTTATTATACGAGCGTGCAACCCTACCTGGATCTACCTACCTCCGATAATTAAATCTCCGATGTAGATTATAAGGCGTGATGTAGCAGTTGTGACGTCTGCCCGCAGCAATTGTGACTGACGTCTGCTCGAAGTACATTAGAATAAGCCACTCTCTTCGTGTTCTCGCTTTAACATAATAATAGCTTTTAAATTGAAAAATTGAATTTGAAATCGATACTAAGTGCCTATCAACGTTGGCTGAGTTCAGCGCAAATTAGCAATCCTAATTTAGTCATACCGAATTACCTGGAAGCATTTGAAAGCCGATGTACTGCGAGGGTTTGGTTTCTGGGCTATTTGTTGTTCTGAAACTGGCTGTCAGGGAGAATAGTTTCTCGTTTTGTTTCGGTACAATGAAAGTTCGAGGTGGTTTGTTTGGGCTCTCAAAAGTTTTGAATGTCATTTTTGGCATCCAATTTCAGAACTGCATTTAGAACTGACGTGTTTTCAACAATTTAGGGACTGGGCTCGAAGGCCATCTAGGATTATTCCCTCTTTTTTTGTGACCCCCATTGTCCACGCGATGTCCAGCACCCCACTCCCTCCATCACGGAAGTCCACTTTGCGCATGGTTGTTGTCCGTGAAGGAAAATTCCTTTTTAATTTGGTCAGTTCAAATACTTTCACGCATTTTTAAACTTCTCAGCAAATGACGAAAGACGACATGGCAATGTCAAAGCTGTCCTGAAAGAAATTGAGCCAGTAAATGTAATTTCACAGCTATACAATTATTTTGAAATTGCCATTGATTTTTAAAGTAAATAATTATCCAAATTTTAGGGTAATCCTTATATATGGTTGAAGTGTACGGAATCGTGCATCATATACAATGTATAGTAGATGGACACGCATGCCTCACCCCTTACCTGCTCCTCCTATAACCATTGACATCTTTTAGGCACGGCCCATGTGATACAAATATTTATATTTATGAGTACAGTTATTTATTAAATTTGTTTAAATCTCAAGTCTGAAAGTAACTACAAATGTTCACGTAAAGCAGAAATTACTGGATTCGATTCGATTAGAGGAGTCTTGTAACAGGCTACTCCATAGCAGACAGTATTGCATATACAGTATGAGCAAATAACAAAAATAATGTTAAAATGATACCTAAAATTTGTAGAATTGGTTTTGGAACTATTTGTAATGCACATTAATTATTTTTATTTCCAACATTTTAACCCGATGTTGCCGGCTTGATTAAAATTGATGGCTAGGTTAAAAGAATCCATATAATTTAGGCCTACGGTAAAAAAGGTATAAAAGTGCTGACTATAAGGGAGAGATTTTAATTAGTTTAATTCATTAAAATCTCTCCCTTATAGTCAGCACTTTTATTTCTTCTTTAAGACTTGGTCTTTTTTTTAAAGCTAAGAACTGAACTAAACATGAATGCAAGGTTTTTTGCTCGATTTCTTTTATTTTCGGAATGTTCCGAAATATTAACATACGCGTACTTATTTATCATGTTTCTTGTTATACAAGAAACTTTGATGCAGTATTTATTTTTCGTCTTAACCTAAGAAATGTTTACTCGAAAATGCAGATCTGCACGCACATTTATGTTGTCAAGATTCGGGGTATTTGTCTGTTAATTAGCTTCTATTTTTTGCTCGTATACAGTACACTGTATGTTGAATTTATCTTAATGTCTTTTTTGTCGCTTCCATTATTACATATGTACTATGATTTCCATCCAGTGGATTACTTTTTATATGCCAGTCAGACGAGCTTTGAGCACTTCTCTGAATATTTGCGACATCATTAAATTCAGTCGTAATATACGATATAACTTGCCATTCGAGCAGTTTTATAAGTTCAAGCTTCGGTCAGCATTGCTTAAATGTTATTCGGCGAACTAATAGAATTTGATACTTGGGAAAATTTTAAAACTCAAAGGAACTTGGACCTACCGGATAGCTTGTTATTGTGCCATAAAGTCGAAAGTGTCAACTCAAATTAAAAGTAATAAATCTGAAAATTCAAGCAAATCAAGTGATGAAGTTAGAAGAACTGGTCAAGTTGATTAGCAAAGGAGGGATCAAGGGGAGATGAACGGGTCTATAGTCGAAGTAGACAGGACGAGCTGGGGAGCAGAATGGGACATACTGTGTTCGTGAATATTTATCCTAGCCCGTTAATGGACAGACTGAAATATAATCAGACGATTAAAAATACCATAGGTTTTTTTAAGCTTGTCATCTAAAGCATGTCTTCACGTGATGAAGAAATACCCTTGATATCTGCTTTCAAAGTAAACATTTTGCTGTGCATGAATTATACTACTGCAGAATATTTACTTTGTGGCTACACGGAGTCTACTCTTGAGCATAAATGCCATTGGAGGGAATAATAATGCAATTTCCACAAAACTCTTAATCACCCGTAGTTACGTAGCCTACATTAGGCATTTTTACACTCTTCCACAATTTAGAAATTTAACACCTCCGATTTTAGTATCCTATGCACAACGTTGATATACATGTACATGTATTGTATAGCATTACCTTACATCATAATACGTCGTACACACATACATGTATAGCGTAATTAATGATGGAGTACTTTCAGATGAAAGGTCCACAATTTAAGGTCAACAGCAAATCGCTCTTGCTCATTATAAACCATTGATGCCGTATAAGTTACCTAAATAATTAATAATGGATTAGATGTGCACCCCCAGCATAAGACCCGACCTATTGACCGAACTTCTATCAAATTACCCAGTAAAAATCTAGCGTGGAAGTTCATTAGTTGGTTAGAATATCGCTGGGATTATTTTAACAAGACTGCTTTATGAATTAGTCCCAGCATATCAACGCCATCTACGATGCACAATGATTTAGGCTTTCAGATGTGCTCAGGATCAAATTATTAACACTCTTAAATATTCATGTTTTACTACTTTTGTACCCTATTTAACATTACTGGCCATGGTCACTAATAACCATAAACAAAATCAACCAACTATTTAAGGATTCAATTTTATCGTATGACTTTTGTAAGTTTTTCAATTTTATAACATATCTGGTGGTATGTGCTCGCTCAACTTTTACTAAAGCGTGATAATAAAGTGTACAGGTATATCCGTAATTGCTGAATATGGTGGGGTCGGCGTTGAATGATTTAGGATTTTACATAAATTAAGGAATTGATGGGCGTGAATCATCTGTCTATCAGTCAATTACTATAGTGATGTAGCAGGCTTTAATTTCCTGTCTGAATGAGTCTTTGCAATCATATTTTGTTGAGGCAAATTGAACTTTAAAGCAAATTAAGGATCACTTTACGATGATTTTGGAAATATCATTGTTTAAGTCCATTGTTGAGGTGGTCACAATCACCTTATACGAGCGTATATGGTATGTTCGTTCTAGCTTAATGTATTATTCATAAATCATTTAAATTTGGCATTGTTAATTCATATTTTCCTTTCGTATCACCGGAAAGGAAGACATCCATATGCTGTAGCCTACGTATTTGCATAACATGTTTACACTTTTCACATCTGTTGCTTGGAATGATAACTTTACATCTGCAGACAAAAATCCACCATGCATATAGACTTATATGTGTTGAAATGCATCACTGTTTATGCTGAGATAATTTCTGTTTTAAAATAACATGCAAATTGTCGGCAGCTGGCACAAAAGCGGAGAAGTGAACACGTCTGTATTGGTTGTTAACATGTGATAATCTCCCAACAATCTTTATTTAAAAGTAGAAAATATAATAAATTCTTGTTTTCGCCAATGATAACAAAGAATTACACATGGGAATTTTTACGATGCATTTCTTATGGTAAATTTCACACAGTCATCGTAAACTTGGCGGATTTCTCCAGATGTGTGTCCAAATGCGAAAACAGATGCATGCATTCACTCTTTTAGCAAAAACTGTCCTTATTCATTACATGTACACACACTACAGTAAAAACTGGAAAAGTGACCACCTGTTTATGTTGACCACTTTTTAGTGTATTGGCTTTTCTAGTGTAGCCTACATCTCCTTCATAAAAATTCTCTGCATAGTGACCACCTGTCTATCGTGTACAATTTTTACATCGCCAATGTACCTTAAAAGTGACCAGATAACAGATGAGTCACGTTATATCTTGCTTTAACTCCTGTACGTATATGATGATGAAGTTTTTGATTTTCCACCTCATTCCAAACTTTTTCATCAAACACGATGAAGGGAGTTTAACGTTCGGTTCAAATTTCGTGGAATCAGCGAATAACACCGATAAACTAAATTCGCTCATTAAAATATCCGATTCTAAGAAACGTTCGATCGGCTTCTAAGGAAAGTTAGACGAAATTATAAAAAAAAAGAAGGCAATCAACGAGACGGTTTGAAGGCACTTCCCCTTTGCTTCTGTCTACCTTGCTGGTGAATGCGAGCTGAGTTGTCGTTTCAGTTGGCACGTCTAATTTAATCGGAAATGTTTAATAAATTGTTCTCTGTACATCGCTGATTTAACGATCGCAGTTTTCAATTTGGAAATCAGACGAGAAGCCGAATGCTCGTACACTTTTCAGACTTTAGCAGAAACTGCAAGTTCATCGACTCCGAATCCCTAATGCGCCCGCCAAAAAATCCTGATACAGTATTATAAATTTTTGGCATTTGTTTACGAATAAATCGGCGCCCAATAGTAGACCTAGTCTGGAGTTTATTCGGTTTTTCATGTCAATTTTTTATCGTTTTAAGGCTTTTGACACGAGGCTCTGCGGTCATGAATTATTCAAAAAGCTATTTTCCATGAGATACATATTTGCAAAATTGAACGTGCCCTCGTGCTTTGAAGGCATTTTAAAGTGGTCTCAAGTTTTCAGTATTGCTTCTTTTTTTTTTGTCTTCCGAATTTGTTTTTTGTTTCAACACGACCACTTATCGGCTCGGATGGCTGCGGCATGCTGCTCGCGGTTCGCGATACAGTTTTATCCACATTTCGTATCATTATTATGGATGTTCCGCGTGCGGGTCTGCATTCGATAAGGCCCAATTCCGAATTCGGGCCACGTATAATAAGCACGACTCAAAACGGATTTTGTTTTCTCTCTTGTTATACGACAAGAAAAAGAAGGAAAAAAAAAGACCGTATGCGAGGCGTTTATTCTCAGCTTTGAATTCCGAAGCAGAAGGCTTATTGAAGTTTTTCCAGGCTGGAACAGAACCAGATTGCTTAGCATATTTAACGAGCCTTGTTTTGGGGGGGCAAGCTTCCTTCTTGCTAAAATGTTTTAACGAAATTAATACCGAGGTTGAACCGTATCTCCTCTCCTGCCCCCCACGCCCCCTAAAAGGCGGCAATCTCGCCATGCTCGCGAGCCATGCATGATTGCCCCACGCACGCCACCATTTAGGGAGAGCATGCGTTTCATAAATTATTTACACAGTACGCCGTAATGGTGATTAGTAGGCCCTGGATTCATGGCATTCTTTGTCTCGGCCGTCGTAGATTAACTTCAAGGTCGTGAGTTCGCTTTTAAGGAAAATTTTTCCGGCGCGGATGCCTTTCATTGTTGCGCTACGTATGCGGTGTGACGGAAGTGATGTTCCTTCATCTTGAACTTTCCTTGGCGCTCGTGACAAGGGCAATCGGGTAGCACGTCAACCGTATTCTTCGGTCCTTCCTTCGTGCGGCTGTTGTCTGATTCACGAGATTTAACTAAACCAGCAGAGTGGTTGGGGATCATCCATAAAGGACGTCCTGTATTTTTCCGGGTTTTTAGACCCCCCCCCTCCCCCCTGTCCGCCCTTGTCCT
>JAQGBX010001496.1:0-24615 GCA_034698745.1 Megaphyllum sjaelandicum | reverse complement strand
AATTTGATGTGGTCTAATACTTTTGTCCTGTGTATCTCTTGGTCTAATACTTTTGTCCATGGATGTTTTTGTAAAATGTTTTTTTTAAAATTTTGTTAAACAGATGCAGAATTTATGTCAACTGATTGATTGATAATCAGGAGGACATTTCAGTAAATTCTGAAGGTTCCTGAGTACAAATTTGCATATTTTCAACATCATTCGATGACAAATGTTTTCCACATATTCACATGTTTATATTTGCGAGAACTATGGTTAAACCGGATTTATCGGATTTGTACACTTAAAATGCATTGGTATTTATTGTAAATACTTCTTTCACTAGATGAAACATTCTGATCTGGGAAAATGGTAAAATTGGTATTAAAAAGGCAGGACGGTATTATTTTAAAAGAAAAATATAAGATTTTATAATTCCATATTTTTTAAATTTTGTCACCACATGCATATTGCCTGATTTTATTTATGTAATTTATAGGACCAACACTATTCAAGGGAACCAAATTGTTCCTGAGTGTAGATGGAAGACTTCTATCGACATCCATTATATCAAGTTTTTTTGGAATATCAATGATGATCTATATATTTAATATAGAATATCCAAAAGCAGCTGCAATAACTTTAGAGTCAATTTAAAGGTAAGTTAAATGTGAAGAAATGCTTGAAATACATCTATCAAGGTAATTAATTTAAAATTTGTGGATTTTTCTAGATGTCTGATGGAAATTGGCCCTCCAGATGAAATAAAAATGAAAGGTGGAAAAAGAAGAGACAAAAATAATCAAATCCATCCAAAGATTTTATTTTTTTTTAATGTTCTTCAAAACTTTGAATAATTGTAGCCTATATTTGGTGTAATGTGTCTTAAAACGGCTTTTCAAATAAACTATTCATTGCCTACATTACATAGTTCACTTTTTCCATAATGTATAGCTATTTTATTGCAGGAATTTCCCATGAATATAAAGAAATATATGCAAGCGCTACAAATTTAACAGAAACAATGTCACTTTTGTAACTGTTATGTAACTTTTATTTCATAAAACATTTAATTATAAGTAGGAAGAAACTGATTGCCATTATTTTCCCTAACTGAAATGGACTTAGCATTTTAAAAAATTCTGGCATCTTATTTAATTATTGTGCATTCTTTATTTAAAATTTGCATGATTTTTTTGCGAAATTAACAGTTTCTTTAAAAATTGCAGGTTTTTCCTGTAATATTAATGGGTATGTTTGAATTAAAATTTGCCTGCATTTTGCGTAAATTTAACGGAATTTGCATATGACAATTACAAGCATTTTGCGTAATTTTTAAAGGGTTTTAATGTGAAATATAATGGTAATTTTCCGTAAATTATACGGAATGTTGAAATAAAAATAACAGGCTTTTTCTGTGATGTTTACGGCGTTTTTAATGTAAATCTGCTGGCATTTTGCGTAAATTAAATGGAATCTTATATAAAAATTACAAGCATTTTCCGTAATTTTTAAAAAGCTTCCGTAAATTTTACAGTATGTTGTAATAAAAAGTATAGGCTTTTTCTGTAATTTTTATTGATTTTTCAGTTAAAATTTGCTGTCATATTGTGTAAATTTAACGGAATTTAAATGTAAAAATTACAAGCAAGTTCCGTAATTTTACAGAATTTTAGCGTGAATTATAATTGCAGTTTTCCGTAAATTTTACGAAATGTTGAAATTAAAATTACAGGCTTTTTCTGTAATGTTTACGGATCTTCTAGGTACAAATTGGTGCCGTATTGCGTAAATTTAACGGAATTTGCATGCAAAAATTACAAGCATGTTCCGTAATTTTACAGAATTTTAACGTGAATTATAATGGCAGTTTCCCGTAACTTTTACGGAATTATGTCATGACAAAAAATGGAAATCTTCCGTAATATATACGGTACAAAAATTTTACGGTAATCCAAATTTTTTAGGGATTTGGTTTGTTATCTCTGCTGCCGGCAGTTTTCCGTAAATTTAACGGAATTTTTTTTAACTGTGTGAGATGCTAATACGCACATCAGCGTTCATCGCGCACCCCAAAGCTGGAAACAAGAAGCTGAAAGAATTAAGCGTGTCGAAAGTAAGCATTCTTTGTGCTCGTTCACAGTTGAGCCGGTGCTTCTTCTCAGCGTTTAAGCGTGTAACTTCTTCTCAGCGTTTAAGCGTGTAAGCCTTTGCTCTTCGATAATAATGTTTGGAGTTAAGACAAGGGAGGAAGAACTCTTCCTCCTTTTGAAACATTTGTATAGACCAAACGGAGGATTCGTGTTTTTATATTATTTGAAGCCTCGACTCAAAACGGCAATGCTTTTTTTTACTTCTAGCTTAAACTCTTAGCAAAACTATAATAAATCATTTCTGTTATGCGTACAGTAAGCCTTACGTTACTGCTCCGCTATATCATAATCTCTTCTATATTAAGTTTTTCATGACTTTTTAAGCCACTTTAGTGGACCGCTGTACTTTGTGCTATATATTGTCACGACAACTTTATAGTCTATAATAAACGCTTTATAACACCCACGTAGAATATATTCTTTTCAATCTAATGGTTTCTAAAACCCCTTTTCATGCAGCTATTTTGTTTGACTCGTCAAAGACATTTCGTTTATTTCCTAACTTTATCTTCTCGAAGGTTTTGCGAGTGCCGCGTATATAATGCAGCGTTCGTACAATTTTATATTTTTATTGACAAAACTTTTTTTTTATTTCTGTAAGCATGAATAAACATCATCAAAGACTCGATCGCAGGGTATGCATGCGACTTCCTGATAAATGGTCAGTCTTTTCTTTCAAGAAATTCAAGCTGGTCAAATGCATCGTATATATATATATAAAGGAATCCCTTCAAAATTACATCTGAAGAAAAAAATCCCAGAATTGATTCTGCGAAGTTCACTGCGGCAAAATACTATAAGATAACATTAAATATAACATTTCATCCAATAATCGAGCCTCCCATCCAATTTGAACGGTTAACAGGCTGCACACAATGGCCACTATACTTTTTTTTTCATTCTCCGCACCATTTTGCGAACCTTTTAGCCAAAATGTTGACAACTTGCTCTGTTGCGAGTACGTAGCCGAATCCCTATTTACAGTCATCTAACAAGCGAGCGGAAATATAAATACGGGTTCACCGATTTAAGTCTACGGCATGCACTGAAAAAAAAAGATGGATTTCCTTCGTTTCCGAACAAAAACATAGCTCGTAACATGAGTGATGAGCAATTGGGGAAAATATGGATGTTATCAATCCGAGACACAGACAGAGAATGTGAATAAAAGAAGGACTGGAAACGGAAAATCTGCGTGAAAACAAAATCACGTGAAAAAATAATACTGCGGGCCATTTCAACGTTTGTTGCATGCGGAATGGTGTGAGCGTAATGAACCTTTCAAAAAACAAAGGAATGAATATCCATGAGGCAACACTCCATCGAAAATGCACGCTGATAAGCCCTGGAGAAGAATACCAGATTTATTTATAGGGCAATACCTTATATACTAGTATTTCTACAACAGAAAAGAGACCCATTTTAGATGGAACTGCATGATTCGCTCGTGATAAAGGACGGACTCGCTCCAATCCCCAGGGATTTCCTCCTCGCGATAATACATGTATGTGCATGCAGCGATTTTCTATGGCATATACATGTACGTGTATACCGTTACATGTATTTAACATTTGGAAGGATTTTACGTACATACGAGACAAGGAACGATATTGTTGGTTTTAACTCTTTTACCCCAACAATCTCGTATATGTTTCGCATTGAGCTGATAATCACGAGTGATCCAGCCAACTCATCATTCTACGAACTCCGAAAATTCCTTCGGGTCACGATATCATGCTGTTGACACTCGTGACACGTTGCCATTTCGTATTTCATATGAAGTTAACTTCGTGAAAATGAGAGGTGTTGAACACACTCGCGTCATTGCAAATAACGCAAATTAGCCGAAGCTAGGCCCGATTATGCATTACACTGACGTGACAAAATTAACACTAGGCCTATACTACAAAATTGCGGAGGTGATGTTGTCACGCAGCAGGGACGCGAACTTTTTGAACCACCTCTATCATTGAGTAGAATTGAATATACCTAGTATCTTTTTGCAAATATGCTCAATTCAAAAGCAATTGGCATCATTATTCGCATTCACGTTAAGTGGGCGTGATTTGCTCTACGTGAATATAATGTACAGTAGCTGCCATTGCCGTAAAGCCCGTAATAAAGGCAACAGTGTATTGGCCTAATTGCATTTACAATTGCAGTAGGTCTAAGCGTCATTTCGATGGAACTTGGACTCATTACTGCGAACAACTAAAACGAATCATTATAATTTGATCGGGAAAGAAATTTGAGATTTTTGTTGACATGTCTCCCGGCATGTCGTCAGGCCTCGCAACAACGATTGTCAAAAGAACTGTCATATTTGCGAAACCTTTTTCCCAATTGGCTTTGTGCGTGCCTTTCCGTGTGAAACAATTACGTTTATAGAAAGGTAACATTCATTAGGATATGCGACGCAGTAACTTGAGGGGAAAGCTGAAAAATCTACATATATATACTTGTACATGTACAATATATATGATACGTTTTCCTGTGTGCAGATATATAAAAAAAATTCAGATCTCTCTGAATTACTAAATAGATTTCATGAACTAGATCATAGGAAACAGAAAAAAATGTATTCAGAGTTCAATTTTTTTTTGTACTGGAGTGCATGTTTCTTAAAAATTTTCCTCAGATATGGCTCGTTATGTTGAGACAAGCCATATTCATGTACATCTTTTGACAGAATGACTGTATTGGAATATCAACATCGTTCCCCAAAGGTTTATTTCAACGTCATCGCGAATTGCTTTCATTGTTCACATTAGCCTCGAATGGGGGCGATAATAACAGTGTTTAAAACAGTGGTCAAAATGCTCCACCGCTAGCAGTAGGCCTACTGCATGGTCCCCAACAGCGGGCTCTTGAAGATGGATAAACTGATCGGCTAAGTGGATCTACTGCCCAGTCATGCTCGCATACACGCTTTATTGAATACTATACATTATAAGCTCGTTTGTGTCATACATCGTATATAAACATGATTTGTGCAATAAGCGCACGATGAACATCACTCATTCTGTGCATGTTTATTCAAAGTATATATACAAATATACCCGGAAATCGTGTAATGCATTTAAGGTTATTAAGCAAGTCTGCAGAATAGGCAGTATTTACTAAAATAGTTTGACAGTTTGGTGATCGATAATGGGCACGTAAATTTGGGGAAACAATTTTTTAAAAAATGCTACATGATTTACGTAAGGAAATAATGTCAAGGAGACTTTGGCTTTGACAGTCAAGCTTTGCCAACTTGGTCTTCAAAGCTGATTTTTCTAACTATAAAACTGCAGCATCGATGCAATCCGACATCGAATTAATCAGAATTTTTGATCCTTTATGAGCATTAGCTATTAACGAAATAGCTCATCAGATATGAGCAGTACAACAAATATAATTTCAGCTCGTCATTTATTCTTCGTGTGATTATACGGGCTATGGCTTTGATGAATCATTAAAATGCACTTCTGGTTATATTGTAATGAATTGCCGTTTCCGTGAAGTATAATTTACAATGCATCATATTTATGGATCCAATATATTCATACCTAATACAAGAGTGTCGAGATGGCCTATAAATCCCTCATCAAAGTCCAAAACGACTTTCCATGACGCTTAAAATTTAAAGAGTTTTTGGAACGTTCTTAAAATTGTCATATAACGTAGTCATAAAACTCCTAACATTGCTTTTATTAGACTGTAGATAGCTACCGTCCTTCAGTATGGAAGACTCCTCGTGGATTTCATTAACGACGACATAAGCCGCGACGTATAGCGAACGAGCTAATTTCAGCAAAAAAGGGCCAGTCATCTATAAAATTTAACAGATACTATGTACTCTCATTTTAATGAAAAATGAACTGACAAGTCACTGGTTTAATTTCGCGGAAAAAAGAGGCACGGGGATAAAAAGCTAGTCAGTCATCACTTGTCCCTGTGGTGATAAATTTCTGCTATAATTGCAAAATCATCATAAAACGACAAGAAATTGTTCTATAAAACGGGAACAAAATTCTTCGAATTCTGATAAAAGGCTTAAAGATGGGATTGCAGGAGAAATACTGCTAACTATTCGATTTCATTGCCTGGGAATGCACCGAAAAACAACCTATAACAACTACGTACTCCAGTTTGCAAGTCTCTATAAATTAAACGAGCAACGGAGTGAAACCAGCAACAAGTTGTCCACACAGAATCAGCAGTGTGAACAGGAAGCAGAAAACGTTAACTCATGTAACTTCCTTTGATCTTTACCGCTTTTATGGAAACCGGAAACTAATGCTTGATTCACAGTGAAATCGACGAACGGTGGGGACGGTTTTTACGCCATCTTGAGAACGACAGAGACGACTCGGAGCTCCTCTCTTCCAAGTCGTCGGCGACTGCCGAAGGCGGGGCGGTGACGACAAAATGACGTAGAAAATTTCGAATTGAACCCGAGTTGGTCGATGCATGGTGAATAGGGCATAAGGAGAACTTTTGTTTCCGTTATCGTACTTTCAAGGAACAATGAACCGAAAGTGCCTCCATGTTACTTTTAACGTGGACGTAGTTTTAAAGTCATTCCTGATTAAGTTTAGAAAATTCCGATTTCTAAGGTTGTTTCAAATGCTCGGAAATGAAACTGCACGCGGCTCTATTTTAAGACGCCCTGTAGGCGTTAAAACGCAATGGGCCATGCACGACAGTGTTATTTGTCAATAAAAAGAGAAAATGAGTCCGCTTACAATTCGCGAAAAACTCGGCCCAAATGTCATTATATTTTATGTAGGCAAACGCGGGAGGCTGCGAAGTAGCGGAGTGCCAATAAAACATCCATCCGTCGTTTGGGAAATGTTTTTTATTCACTTTTTTGTTTTTGCACGAATGCATGAAATCCATTTTAAGCGGGACAGTTTCCATGTGGGAGATTCAGATAAATTCAACACGATGTCGGAGTCGAGCTTTAACAAATTATTCTCATTTTTCATCCCAAATCTTTTTCGCTATCATTTTCACACTTGAAATGCTACGAAACAGCTGCAGGAATTCTAGCGAGACACTTTTTCGGGCTGGAAAATCCATTTGCACGCGTGCCTAGGTGACTGCGATACGTTTGTTTATGTGAAGCTTGTTTTAAAAAGCCGCAAAAGGGCGCCTAACTTGATGGTGACATTTATAATCTTCGCTACATTTAACACCAACGATTTGGAAGCCATTGAAACGAGACATTTCTTGGATTTATTAGAACTTCTGAGGCTCCATCAAATTATGGGAAAAAAATCTTTTTAAACTTAGGAGAGTTTACATTTAAAAAAAACAAACTAGATAGATAGAGAGTGGAAAAACATTCTATAAGACGCACGTGTGAAACCATTACCTGCTACATGTAATAGGTTTTGAAAATTAATTAAATTGATTAAAACTACAAATACAAATTCTGCGGACGATTACCATGTGCCCGATTGGTTTAATCCCCAGAAGACGAAATGGCTGACTGGCGTAGTTTCAATAGAACTTGATGAAGCGGCCATATTGGAATTTGGGAACATGACCCCGGCCGCGCCTCCATACCACTTCAACAATTTGTTGTAAACTGTACGTCTCTTTTTTATGCATGTAGATAAATCGACAAATGTGAATTGTATAGAGCTAAGGCTAGAAAACCTGTATGTTGCATGAAATTTTAAAGTTAAATTTACGCGTTCAGTACTTATATTTCTTGAATTTCGCGCACAAATGTGAACAGTATTGCGAACCTGTTAAAATAATTAATCTTGGTTTATTTTGTGTTTATTATATTCTGCGTGTCGCAATCTATCCATAAATCCTATTTTCTTCCAATTGAAATGAATTGATTTGAACTCGTTATGTTGATTTTATATGTATATCCATTTTACTTTATTTAAGCATTATAAGAGAATGGCTTACTTTCAACATTTACTGAAATCCATTAAGCGCTCAATTCAGTCTTAAGGGAAGCCGTCTCTCGTGAGAAATATCACTTGTCAATATATGCTGCAATATGCCGTAATTTTTTAGAATTGATTACGAGACGCAAACGTTGATTTCATCATTGTAATGCAGTTTTGATAGAGTTCAGACTAAAACTCGTATAAAAAAATAATACGACGGTGGTTTCGGTAATAAAAAAAATCTCCTTCATTTTTCATTAAATCTCTCGACGTTAGATAAACAATATCGTAGCTTTGCCATCTGTTTTCATTAATCTTGCGCCCGCTTCCAGGTGTATGTACTCACATTTTATATGTCGGGAAAATGATTAATCTACATGTATAGGGCCTACTCGAAAAAATAAATAACAGCCGATTTTTAAATGAAGTGAAATTACAAAAATCCGCAGAAATTCAACGCCCATCAAATCAGTTTTGTTCTTTTCTTCAAAATTAAGTTCTGAAATTGAATTCTGGATTTAAATTGCGATGTAAATTATATACACGATGTTCACGGAGTGGTAAACAATACACGGGCAAGATGATTAGTTTATAATACATGTACACGTAATTTCTTAGAAATATAAATATCGTAGGAGGGCGCACGATGATCATCAGCAGACGCATCATAAATATTTATATAATAAAAATGGGCAATATGATAAACTGAGCACCCCGATGCAATTTCCTCTAAAACCTTCAGAGTGTCATTTACGTCTTAAGGGATCGAGTTTATGGCCAGATGTCTATACGCGTTTACAGTTGAATTCTTTTGAATTTTGCGAATTCTCCAGATAAACTCGGAATTCTGCAGAATGTGAACTTTCCAATTTAAAAGTAGTTCATTTCATAGGATGAAAATCAACGTATACTGTACGGTGTTTCGTAGCTATGACGTCTTACAAATAGTGGACGGCCCGAGGCAAGAACCTGGGATGAAATAAACAATAATTTTACTTTTGTAAATATAGCGGGTAGGCTATTCAATTTAAGTGGCAGTGATACGAAAGAAGGTCGAACGCGAGGGACAAAAATCCACTTAACCATAAGAGCAATATCTAAAACCAATATTTTTACTGGCATTCCATCACGAACAACGGGACAAATATTTCAATAAAAATGGTCAAAAGAAGTCTCGAACCTGAAACCCTCCCCAGGATGTACGAGCTCGTATTTGAACGAGCGCACCTCGCACATCGTGAAATTCTGCTTATCATTGAACACATGCAGTCGTCGACTTTGTCAGAGCAGTTTTAGAAGTTGTTTAACGTACACTCCTGACAATTGCAACACTCGTAACAATTCCCGAACCTTCTATTTTCACGAAAGCTATTGCCATTTTAACTAGCGTTATTATTATGAGGAGAAATAATTCTGGCAAACATTATATCATGAGAACGTCATTTCTGTTTCCGGAGCACTTTCTCTCTTCTGTGCGGTGGTCAATAAAACGAGGTTGGCACTTGCGCGGTTGCGCGAGTTCGTCGCAATATAGCTCGATGCCACAATATAGGATCGGTTAACTGTCAACTGCAGCTCCTACATTTGCATGAAAACATTCGATGCACTCGGGTTAGTTTAATCCGAGCCAATAAAGAGAGCGAGTTTTTTTTATTGTCGCAGCCTTACGAGGATCGGAGAAACTAGTAGCATGTACTCAACTTTGACAATTTCTCATGCAAATTCGGAAGCAAAAAAATAGGGGGATCTGAAAGAAGAATGGAAAAAAGTAATAGGAATTTGCGGCACATCGCATACTTTACATAAGCTCTCGACCTCCGTCGTGTCTTGTTTCACGACATTGAAAAACCGAATAATGGTCCGATCTCCTCTCCAAAATTTCACACGTGTATTTCTCGCGTAGGAGAAAAGGGGGTATTTTATATATTCTTCAATTGATACGGCATTTTGGGGAAGGAAAGAAAAGATCGATTTAAGCAAGCGCCGTAGCAGAAAAGGAAGAAGATGGAGAAAAAAAATGATGCATCAAAGCAAATACAAGCTGACAGGATTATTCGTAAATTACCCTGAACTTGCCATGCACTGTTTGATTCAATTTCATAGACGAGAAAGCTAGGCTATATTTCAGAAAATAAAAAAATTCTAGATAAAAATAGGGTTAGCGCGCATATTGGATTAACCCTAAAGTGAAAAGCGTTGACGTCATCAGCATACGCGTGTCAGGATTGGTTCGCAAACCCAGTATGATCGGCATTCACTCGAAGCTGACCCACTTGCATTATTCAGTTGATTTCGTTAAAAATTAAGGCAGTTTTTTGAAAAAGGTGTTTTGGATTTATAAAAGTGCGCGTTACCTGCATAGTCATCATTCACTCGTCATAAGAACAAAGTTTTAACAAGATTTTCAGCTAGATGTTCGCGTACAGTTCGCATATAGTGACACGATCAAGAAGTTCGTCTCGCAGACACCCCACCAATTACTTCATCGCGTTCAAATACAAAATAAATATATATGTAGAGTTAATAACGTTTCTCTCATTTTTTGAAAATGAGAAAATTCAAAAAAAATGAAAAAAAAATTCAGAAAATTCAAAAAATGCAAAAATACAATAAACCGATGATTTATTCACGCATATTTTTTTTAGAGATTTGGGAATCTAAAAGAATCTGGCCAAATGCCAGTTTTTTTGCGGGAACTTAAATTCAATATGAAGGGGCATCCGAAAAATTGGTGCTTGCAGTGATTGCCAGACGTCAGGGGCGATTTACGAAAGATCTTTCATTTTTTCAACGATGCATGGCTCGAGAAACGAACGAAGTGACCCGTGTCCACCCTAGTCTCGTTCACCCATGTTGGGACTTCGCCTTTTTGGCATTTTATTAATGTTTTATAGACCTATCTAGTTTTAACGCGCAATTTAGTGCGTAAGAAACAAGCCCCGGCTGTAAAATTAAAGCTGGAAAAGCAATAAGGAATGACGCTGATGGAAAAAAATTTACCGAACTGCAAGAACGAGAAAATACGAAAACCTAACTCGGGAAAGACATCACTTCCGTAGCGAATCTAAACACTGTTTTTATTATCGTCATTATTCCCGAGTGTGTAAACTTGGAAACAATAGAGAAATTTGCCGAAATGGACAATATTGCAGTGTACTACTTTGGGCAACTGGTACGAAATGTGGAAGCTTGGCATTGAATAGCCATACGATTTAAATATTAATAAATAATTTCAAAACTTTTTTATAATGTTATCAGGGATCAGGTTTTAATCATCATCTAAATATTTTAGTTTATTTTTTTAATTACAAGGGGTTTTCTCGTCAGAATATTCGCTAATGTTTGACACCTTGCAACACTGATCTTTTTTTAAATTGTATATGTACATTATTACAAATTCAAACATGTCTGAAAATTTCGAACGTGCAGCAAAATTTTAAACGAGTGGCACAATTTCGAAAGAGCAGCAAAATTGCCACGTATAAAATCATAAATACAGGGTGAATGAACAAAGCTGTCCATCTTTTAAACTTTCTATTCATATTATAGATGTAATGCCATGGAGATATAGATGAGGTTTCGATGATTTTACCGACCACATTTCGATTTCATGATATTCTAGGTCCTAACGCAGATGCGGACACGTCTATATGGCTTGTGTAGACTGCGGACATACCAGTAAGCTGCCCATATCGAGGGGTAGCTACTGTAAGAAAGGGAGTTTTGTCAAACGGAAGATGCATAATGCATTCATGCATATTTTCACAGATGACGAAATGCCACGCATGCACGACACACAATTTCCCTTAAATAATTCGTTTTGAAGCTATACGTAGACCGACGTAAATGTACATATAGAAGACTCACACGTGTGAAACACGAATGTCTACATGTCAAACTAACGGATTTGTGATCCTCTATATTTACGCATCAACACGAATTGCATAGCAAATGCCGGAACGATGAAAAACACGAGCAAAAAAGTCGGGAAAAAAATCCAATCCTGCTGCAAAAGTTTCCTTTTTCAACACGTTTTATAACGAGATTCAAACTCGGGCTCAAATCTAAGAGGATTCGAGCGAGACATGACCAAATTTATATATTTTTATTTTTTTTCTTGTCCAGGAATGGTTTTTGAATGTTTATTCGCGGAACAACGATGGCGCGGATCTTTGGAAAATGCGAGGATTTCTTATTTATCTCTTAAAGCTGTTGAAGAGCATTGTTTTGCTATGGCTGGCTTCTAGGCCTATCAATTTAAAAGTGAGGCTAAAATATATATTTGTATAACTTCAGCGCGATCATTGCACTCAATTTCTTCGGTGCCTTTATTTAGTATACAGAAAACGAGATGTCAGTATATTATTCCTGTAACGACTGCAATTTGAAAATACTGACTTTAAATACGTTAAATGTTGGCGCGATGAAGGTTCTGATATAGTACGTGTATTTCAAACCGCAACTATAAAACTAATGAGAAAATCCAGCAGATGGAAACAATGATAAATAAACTTTGAATTATTAGCTTTCATGTTTACGTTACGAAATACTGAACTTGCATCATTTTTAAAAGCTTCCCAATCCTATCGTCATCTTCTATAGTTCGTAATATTGAAATATGAACAACATCATGGAGATTTCATACCAAATTTTATAGTTAATCGTTTTTGAAATGGTCGAAGGTCTCGGGAGGCATTGGTGAAAATAATCCCAGTTACTAAGTTGACTCATCAGTTGCAAATATAGAAGCAAAACAAAGTGCTTTTGTCTTGTTTTTTTCCCGTGTACCCGTGCTCACGAATGCACTTAAGGTTGTTTTATTTGTTAGGATTGGCAAAACAAGGGTCGCATTTTCCTTAATCACTATCCAATTAATGGAGCAACATGAAATTTTAAAAAGGCTCTTTCTGCAACCAACAAGATTCAGAAGACATATTGAGGTTGAACAACGATGTAACCGGGGGACTAATTGTGTTATACCCGTGGCATCGCAATAGGTCTGCTCGGTAAAACAAGCTAGCTCACTAAAAACAAAGATATATTGTTGGCAAGAAAATGAGACTTCTTAGGGGCCATTCAAAAAGAACGTCCTCATGTTGGGGGTGGGGGGAGTTGGTTGAGTTATGGACACAATGTGGACAAGGATAGGGAGGGGCATGACCAACTCGGACGTTCACTTGAAATAAAATGCCAAATAAAATCAGTTCACAAATTAAAATGGAATTGAGCTCAATATCGCATTGGTGGAATGCAAATTGCAAACGTCAGTAAACGGGGTACCTCCAGTTCTGGAAAAGTCAGAGAACTTAAAAGCTCAGGGTCAATTTAAAATCTTTCAAATTTTCCCAGTTCAAATTTGCAAAATTTTAAATCCACGTTTTCCCAAGTACAAATCTTCATCTTTTTTGTACCTATGGCATGACGCAACTACCCTATTTTGATACTGCATCAACTAATTGATGCATCACTTCATCACTAATAAAAATGGTGAAGAGACATCGTGTCATAAAATAAGAAACGTATCGACGAGACAATTATACAGTAAGCTGACGCGCGTTTTATTGGATTAGAAAAGCATCAGAAGATTGCGATGTTTTCGCAATAAAAATTTGTACGATAGGTTTTTTCATCTTAATTTGAAGAAATCTTAAAAAATAAAGCCGATGGCAACCATTCGTGGAAATGAAACGGCGTAATTGAATATCTTGGTCATTTGTAAGCGCAATTTTGTTGTTAACGTCGGCGAAACATTTTCCTCGATAAACTGCATAGGATATCAGATGCTTCCATAAGACAGTAGTTTTTTCCCCCTGGAAATGGTAATGCTTTTTGAATAATATATTTGAACGGAATACTAATTCTCCGTGGAAAATGTAGGCAAATTTGAATTCATAAATGAGCTTAACATGTAAATATATGCAATATCCTTTCGAACCGAAAAGTAATAAGAAAACAGACCTCGCATGTGAGATCTCGAGTTTTGACAAAGTCAGATTGCGCCGCAATTCCTCGTTTCCTGGAAACCCATCCGAGCTTTTTTCAATGATGCCATTTTCCATCATAACCAACTCGCCTTTTCATTTTGCATTATACGGGATCAGCCATCCATAGACAAAAAAAAACGTTTTCAAAATACGTGTATAGCCTTCGTATTACATTCACGCACCGAATGTTTTCCTAGTTGAGTAACGAAAATGATGTGGGACGAGAATACAGTATACGTGGAACGAGGGGTCGTCCATATATTACGTCACGAATGGATTCGTTTCAAACTAATTGTCTCTCCTCTTTTGTTTAATTTTATGATTGACTCCGCGCATTAGATCAATAGTTATGCATAATTCCAGGGGTCGACGTTACGAATGGTCTAAGATGACGTCAAAAAACATGCATTAGTAGGCATCGCACATTGGCCCAAAAACACTAGGCCGACAAAAATTTAAATACGCTCTGCAGTGTAAATGTTTAATAATGCTTTTGCGGTGCATTATTTACTTTAATTTATTCCGTTTCAGATAACTTGTTGGGAAATAAGACTACAGCTTTCAATAACAATCGCACGTACACGCATTCTTATGGATTGCGGGTTAGACCTTCGCAGTTATGCTTTTGACAACAACTGAAGATACTGCATGAAAACAAGTGGCGCTAAATGTGCTTCTGAAAAAGGAATCTCGTGTTACTTCAACTTTATTCCACAGTATGCGAAATACCAGTATGGGCACTCCGTGTCGGCACCTTTCATGTTCCCCTATCACGAAAATACGACTGCAGCGCAAGACTTGAGTATAAAACGCCCCGGATCAAAAAATGAACATTTTGCATCATCCATTCGCTAGTCGGAAAGTTGGCGCTGCGAAAATATGACTGCAGTGCAAGAATTGATACGGGGGATGTTTACCAGATACTTTTCGACGGGATCCGTTTGAAAGCGATAAATGCATTTTTATAATGACCCTGTGGTCCATTCGCTAGTCGGAATGTTGGCGCTGTGAATCGGACCACAAGGAATGCGCAAAGTGACCATACTTGTATTTTGCATATACTTTATGTTTATTCGTAATCGTAATAAAAAGTTAAGGAATCTTTCGCGATTTTGCAAATATATTTTAGAATGACCCAAGCTTAATTTTTCAGCTTTGCCCATTTAAGTTTTAAAACTGCAGATAATTTAGTGATCAATTTACCTAAAAAAATTCATTGATTTCTAAGATGGAAAACTTATATTTTTTATAAATATACTTTGACGTGTATATATACTGTATCGGTGAAGGTTATTTAAATGCGGGGGACTTGTTTAAATTCAAAACTCAGGTATACGAGCTTCATGAGTTTTTTCAAAACTGGGCAAAGTCATCTTTCACGGCGCAACCAAAAGCTAGAAAATGGATGCAAGCTGTCCTTCTAACAGATTGGCAATAGGGACGTCGAAATGGGGGCATGTCATAAATCTCCAGCAAATCGTTCCCTAGTTGCATCCAGAGTCGATCCTCTGAATATCTAAGAATGGCGCCACCAGGAATCGCGGCATTTATCCCATTAAGCTCGATGATAGTTCGGCGCCATATGCCGCATCCCTAAAACTGCTCCATCGGCGGCCATGGATGGCGATTGTGCGGCGAAACACCCACAGGTTGATCGGAGAGGCCTATATGTTGAGGCTTACTTCTAATGGGATGAACTATACTCGCGGAGTGCTCGCTATTGTTGTTACGAGTCGCGACAGTCGCCAGGATCAAATGGATCTATAGCGGGGCTTCCGGTCATGCGAAGAAGTCAATATTTGAAAGCTACGTCGTCTGCGCGCAAATTTGCGAACACGCGCGTACGAGCATCCATCGATTGAAATACGAGATTTAAACTTAACCGAATTTCCCGAATGAACGCGCCAATCCACGTCCGTGTAACGCCAACGACCACCGCGGAGCGCCGTAGCGCTAGTGTCTTCGCGGGACACACGCGCAGTGTTGTTAACTGATTTGAGCCGGGAATTCGATGCATTTTCAACCGCAACCTGCTTTTCGTTCTTTAGAAAAGCTCGATGAAACTCGTGATGGTGGACACAGTTGGTATAAGAGAAAAGCAAAAATGAGTTTAATGAAGTCAATTCCGCCCAAAATGTTTTCTCGCCAGTGTTGGCGCACTTGGTCAATGGATCCATGTTTTAGAGAAACATGAAATTTAATTCGGAAGCCTAATGTTCGATTTTCACTGATCAGAAAGTGCAGGAAAATAGAAAAACTTGCTGAATGCGTACATTCACACATAGAAGAATTTCAGTAGCAGAAAAAATAAAGGCGCTCAATAGCTCCTGATTACCAATTACGACGATTTAGTTTTGAAAAGAAAGATTCAATCCTTTGCATAGAGAAAAATAGAAGCTTTTATGCTTATAGAAATGGCACGCCTTATATCACTATCCACATTTCTTCAAATGTTGCTCCTGCACTGGAGCTTTTGTTGGTAATGGCCGACATCTTGAAGTGCGCGTGCGTGCATGTGCATTGAGCAGTATGCTCCAAATCGAAGTGCACATGCGCAGCTTGCAGGAAGCGGTATTCTCCCTAGAGTGAATCAGACCTTAAGCATTTTTTTTGAGGAGGTGTCAAAGGTGGTACTGATATCCTGAAAATGTTGATGCCAC
Source organism: Megaphyllum sjaelandicum (assembly GCA_034698745.1). Classification (NCBI taxonomy): domain Eukaryota; kingdom Metazoa; phylum Arthropoda; class Diplopoda; order Julida; family Julidae; genus Megaphyllum; species Megaphyllum sjaelandicum. The sequence goes on along the minus strand of JAQGBX010001496.1, from coordinate 7,942 downwards.
TTGTACAAAAATATACATATATGAAGCGTAGTCAAAATTTCTCTTCAGGCGCCTTCTTGTTGTACAGTATCGATAAAAATCACTAATAAGGAGTGAATAAAATGAAAGAAAATTGGTAAGATCTTGTGTGTATAGTCATAAAATAGTTTTAGTAAATTAGTGAATTATTTATACTTCCACTTTTTTATAGAATGGAATTAGGAAAAAGAATAAAACTGAGCATTCAGTTGTGTTTACGTTTCTGATGTATTTTGCGTGGTATGTTCCTGAAAATGAATTTCCTAAGGACTTATATAAAGGTACTGTATATAGTTACCAATGATATGCAAATCATAACCATCGAATATCAGTTTACTAACAGTTCACGAATTTCTTTGTTTTGCTTGTTTTATCAACACAATAACTGTATAAGAACATTTTATAAATTTTGTTTGAATACTTTAACATACCTCTTGAATATACATGAATTAAGCTTTCTGCATAATTACTGCCTAATATACGAGGTTACTGATAATACATTTTCCGCGGTCCATTGATACATATCTAAATATTGGCAATTTTTTGCCAATTTGCACAGCGTGATATGTGCAGAGGATTCAATATGCAATCAGCGAGTCTTTGTTTTTGAAACAAATATTATTATAAAAATATGAAATTACATATACGATTAAATATATGCATTTTTAAAACATAGAGCAATTTATTTTAATGTTGTTTTTTTACTTTCATCGCCTATTTCGGTAAGCCGTTTATTTCGGTCGAAATCGCTGTAACCAACGTGATCGAATTAAGCGGCTTTCAAAGTAGAATTCAAGACTGCAAGAACACCTCATGCGATATGCGTGAAAGTTAATTAGAACCACTGTGAGGCAATAAGGCGAAAAAGCGTGACGTCATCCGGAAACCACGTCGTACAGCTCCTACAATGCTGTTAGCTTCTTAATATCCGAATTCCCAACCAACTCGTCAATAAGAAAAGATCCGGAGCGTGTTTTTGCTCATAAATCCAGCGAAATGAAATCCGTCGTAAGACCTAATCGGCAGCGTTTCTGCAGCGTGAAAGGGGAGCCTAGTGAACATTAACTGATATGGGAAAGGGAAATTAGAAATCCTTTTCGTTTACGGCGCTCGTAGCATTGTCGTGACCGATCCCCACGCTCGCTGCAGTTCTGGATCTATAATAACGCAATTGTCAATATCTGGACAGTGGTCACATAACTATTCATGTCACCGGTGATTGCGGTGATGGCCTCAAAATTCGCGTTACGCTCGCCGCATGCCAACTGTCTCTTTCGTGTCGTAAAACTGCACTTTTGCCCATTTATAAACCCTCGGAATACATGTACTATACCGAAAGGAAGTCACTCTGGTGAAGATTGTCACTGGAAGCTAGGTGGCGCTGTGAGCGACTATGTAGATTCGGAATGCCCACCACAGCGATGATCTCTCACTAATGATAATGCAACGTGAAAATGATATAAGCGTGACAATAGACGGATTTTTTTAAAAAATTGTTTCAATCGATCACTTTTTTGGCATGTTCAAAACACTTTTTTGGCAAACTCTGACACGGATTAATAGTGTAAACTAACATTTTAAAACTTATTTCGTGTATACGTGTTTGATTATTGACATTTTCTCTGTAAGGTTACACGCAATTGCATTTTTAAAAGGGTTTTCTATCGTGCATTTTTAATCAGCTTAGATCTCTTCCTTTTAAAAACAGGTTTTTGCAATCACGCAAAGATTTGTAAATTAAAAATAAGAAATTCATGGAATTGTTAAAAGAATTTCATTCCAGGTTCATTTAACGTTAACCGACTTACGATGAAGTACAGTAGGTTAATTGGTACTCGTACATGTATATAAAAAGCAAGTCTTCGAATGATGTTCGAGTGCCTATTTTTAAATCCAGCCTCTATAGTGTCAAACTTTTGACACGGAGTTTAAACGTGGAAGCGGAAGCGTGACATTTCCGAGCACCAGGGTATTCGAATATTCAGAAATTGTCGTTTGGAGTGAATTTCTTGTCAGTGCTACCCCTCGATACCTCGTCCATTTTTTCCATTCAGAGGGCGTCTCGCAATCATTCCTCGCAAACGACTGAAGGGAGTGACAAGAAGGACGTAACGAGGTCTTATACACGAGCGCCGCAGATATTTATACGCGTAAACATGGGCTCAAATGAACTCGGAGCCGGAAATCGTGCCACGGAGTAACGCCGAATTTCGAGACCGTAAATTTTGGCGTTTCTTCCATTATGGAAAACAACAATTTGGCGACGGAGAAGAGCATCTATACTCTCGAAATCCCCTCGGTGAAAACTTGGTCGCCTGCGAGCGAACAAATGGCTTCGGGGCATATCCATAAATTCTCAACACTGCATGGGCCACTCCACCTGAAACGCAGTATTCTGAACTTTCGAAACGAAATTTCTGGAAATCTGCGCATATGTAGACTACAGTATGCCACGTCACCTTTGAGCAAAAGTTTATCAATGCGCCTCAAAATAGCAAACGTTAGGTTCAACTGTTTTGCGAAAATACATATAAATCAGCGCCAGATTCGTTTTTAGATTTATAAAACGAATACCGACTCACGCCCTCGAGTTTTTCTTATGAAATAAATGTACTGTATCCATGCAAATTTCGGGTACGAGTAAAAAGAATGCTTATTGCAGGCGCTTACCACTCGGCGTAAACTAGCGCCACCAAAGTTTAGCCGAGCCAGGCTGAGCTTACAAGAAGCGCTTTTTTTCAGACACAGAGTGGCACACGGATCACTATTGGTCAAAAGAGTAGCCATGCACATATGTAGGCCTATACCGCAAAAACGTGTCCTGCGCTCATCATGAGATGCTAACGCGCATGTGGAAGGTTTAACGCGGAATGTTTCACCTACAGTAGCACAAGCCATGCAGCGGTGCCACCAAGCACATTGACCATCACGATGATATCAACGTTCATTGTGCGCCTCAAAGCTGGAAACATGAAGCTGAAAGAAGCACGTCGAAAGTAACCATTCTTTGTGCTCGCACCCTAACGAATGCATCGCACATGTTTTTTTTACCTCTTTTGCACGGGTTCAATGTCGCCAGGTGGCAGCACCGTAAGCATTATGTTGGCACGACGAAGACTACATGTAGTATAGAGTATAACAAATTTCGGTTGATTTATCCAGAATTACTCGAGTGTCTTCTTCGGAACGTGATTCCGAAATGAACCTAAAACACGAGTTGCCCTTAGCGAAGGGGCTACGAGCGTTCGCCTCTTCGTAATTTCGTTTTGCGAGAAAAAGGAAATTAGAGAAACCATTTGCCGCTTTGGCACCTTTTGAAAAAGGCAAATCCTGCGACGGGAAGACCGTAAAACGAAACGACGGGTATTATTTTTCTTCTCTTTTTTTAATTGTTCTCGTTGCAACTCCGATTATTAGAAAACTAAGCAGTTTTTCGAGTAATGCTTTTGCGCCTGGCTGATATTCACAGCTATTAAAATAAATGGGTTTGCGCTGCAGGAAAGTGAATATATATAAGATTTTCATCCAGTTTCTTCTTCTTCCTCGTGAACAACAAACTCAATTACGTTGTTTTCATCTTATATAGGCTCTCTCTCCTCCTTTTTTCGTCTATAGCGTATTGACGAAACTCTTTTTACGGCGTTTCGTGCCCTATGTACATGGCGTTTAATACTACTAAAAATAGATATCTGGGGGGGCCCGTCCCTTTTTATATCATTTTCTCTCTGACTCATTTAATCCATTTCGTTCATGACACGGGCTTTGACACGAGCCAGCAATCTCGCTGACACGCTTTTTTCGCGAATTTCTTTCGCCGACCAAATTGCCGGACATCGAGGGTCAAGCTTGTCTTTTGTGAATGCGGCTTTCTACCCTCGGGCTTTTATATCGAGCTCATTAAGAGATATCAGATTAAAGAGGATACGTCAGCCAGAAATGGAAAGCCTTAATTATCCGCTGGCAATCATTGGGCCTTACTCGAGTACTAATTAAACTAATTATGGAGACTATAAATACCGTGAGAGGTCCACTTATTTAGGATATGGGTTTCTACGAGCAAGGTTGGATAGGCATCTATCATCGCGGCGGAGTTGCGTAGGAACCGAAGTCGTGCCACGAGTAATTGGGGCTCGTGTGGAAATGACGAGAGAGCATCTCGTTGAAAATTTGACACCCTAATCTGGAACGATCGAATGTTGGAAATGTCCTTTAATACCGTCGTGATTCGTGTCCGTCACAATTCATATTTAGCGTAATATGTCCGCCACCATCCGCTTCAGTTTTTCTGCATGGATGTATACAATACTAGCGAGGCCCTATTTGCGACGATGAACGATGCATGCTTTTGCGTTATACCGTACACAATATGCTATGCGAGCATTATGCATCGTGGACTGCTGCGCCTCTTAGTTTTTTACCATTCCATGGACCATGCATAAAAGCTTTAAAAAACATAAAAGCCTCGCTTAATGCGAACCACTTATCTCTAGTAGTTTTCGAAATTGCTCCGTAAAAAGTCTTTCTTAAAGAGTTTGACTTGATGGAAAAGTATCAACAATTTTATTTTTGAAAATAACATTTCAAGAATGTGTTTAGAATAGGAAGCGTTCTTAAAATTTGTGCGAACAAATACAGCTTGGCCTAAATAGTCGTATAGGCGTTTTGTGAAATCAAAATGATACGTTTCGTGTCTAAGTAGCACATTTTTAAGATTTCGAGGAATTTGAATAAGCTTTTCGAGGACTTTACATTTCGTGTAATTTTGAAATGTCTATACAGCATGTAAGGCAAATACTATACATTATAACTAATTATTAGATGAATGCCCAAAACTGCCAGAGTATACTATCGATAATCGGTTTTGTCTAGCTGCCAACTTGGCGACGAAAGGTACGTACATGTATAGGCCTACATGCATAAAGACAATGTCTCGGCGCTTCCCTGACGTGGACTTTACAGTATAGCTCTATGCGTTATAAGGCGCACTTTTACTTTAATAATAGTCGATGATAATTACTTTTACTGTAGCGCCACAAATCAATGAAAGATAATCCGAAAGCGCCGGATGGAGCGAGTTCATCAAAATACAATCCAACATTAGTTATTTTTTTTCTTCTCTAACATAAAAGGCAGCAGCGTATAAGGAGGACACGCCAAAAGTAAATCTGCTGTTTCCTGAAAAAGGTTTTGATCCCTGTCCTTTATTACGTCGCTCTTAGACAAGGCGTATCAAAGTTCACTATTGCAATCCACATGACAGTTAATTACTTCATCTGATGGCTGTATAGGAAAAGAGAGGGCATCTTTATAGGCTTTCACCTCGCTATCGCTGCGAGACATCGATTACTAAATTCGACGATGATAAAAGTTATTATGAAAAAAAAAGAAAAAAAAATTGGTCGTTTAGTTGGCTCTTTCCAATTTTGCTTCGTTGCTCGCAGTCATGACAACTAAATTTAAAAATAATTGTACGGATATGGATCTGGAGGAAGCCGAAATCATATTTGACATAATACGATCCCGAGACGTTCAATTTCATCATTAAATTGGCCGATGCTTCTTAAAATTTGACGTGGAATTAAACAGAGACAATTGAGCGCATATTCTTTTCCACAATAACTTAAAAGCTGTGTAAGTCTAACGATAAGAGCTGAACGTGTAACACGATCGAAATCCCCCAAGGAAAATATGCAATTGCTCGCGTTGAATACAAATAATGTATATATTTACCTGCACAGCAGAAGTGGAGTGCAGGAAAGCACGCACTAGAATATTCGGGGGCAGGGCCAATTCACAGATTAAGCATTGAAACTGGGTGAATTACGAAATGGCAACATTTCCAATTACATTCATGTAAAGCACCATCTTATGGGGTCAAGGTACTGCACTTATCAGTGTTTATTCATTCGTTATTCACTCAGTTTCATTATTCTACCGAATATTCTGGTACGAGCTTTCTTGCACTGCACTGCTGCTGTGCAGGTTAGCAAACATGAAAACTAAAATATTGTTTGGAACGCGATTATTGATAATGGAATGTCGCAAATGAACCCCTTAAACTAATTTCACGATGCCCTACAAATTTCTAATTGGGACCATGCAGTATGTCTATGTTGTGTCCTTCACGTACATGTAGGCTACTTCCTGTCTGAATGATCTTGACAAAATGGCCAAGGGTCAAATGTGTTTGCACTAGTGGATAGCGCACCCCTGACTTCCTATACATATGGCCACACAGATGGGTCATATGTACAACATTTTGTTCACCCTGTACACAACGTGTATGGGCAAATCACGCATATAACATTATACGTGTATTAAATCCACTATTGAAACGTTTAAATCTACAATGTACAAGTAGGCCTATATATCCAAATCTAGTTTTTATTGCAGTTGTGCCAAACGTCGTTATAGTTAATCAGCTATTGAATAGGGCTGCAGTGAAAATGTTCTTCACCCAACTTATCAAGATTGGGGTAAACAGCCATTGCAGTAGACACGCAGTATTATTAACTTACTTTGTCGCTTAGAATTTCTTTTGTGAGAAACGCAAAACTAAAAATAAATTGTTATAGCAAAAATCTCATACGCCTATACTTTCAAAAGATGCACCATTTATCAAATCTTAACTGTCTTAAATTATCAAGGAGCTGCATCAACACTATCTCGCTCACGTACTAACCGTAATTGCGACTTGTTTGTTCATTTGCATTCATTTTAGGATTAAGTGTATATGCAAATGATGCGGCGTATCTTTAGCATTAACGAATGTCCGCAATATATCAAATTTAAAGGTGTATATAAGCAAGTGCTAAACGAGTTGCACTCATTTCTTTTCGCGGAAGTTTCAACATTTGTCACGCATTTTTATAATTTCGCGTTTGTCCAATCTTTTGTTCGTTCTTCTGGGCTAATTATTTATTTGTTTTCATGGACTCGAACAAACGTTTCGTTAATGAGGGTTCTGCGTGAAAATCAAGCCAAAATTATTGTCTGCCTCAGCGGACGATATAGGAGGACGTTTAAAGTAAATAGCCGCAATTTTCAAGCAAACTAAGAAAACTAAGCTCAAGTTCTAAATTTTGCAGAAAACGTTTGTGAGGCTTGCATGGCTATTACACCCTGTTATCATTATTGAAATATTTCTTTAAAATACTGTATACAGTATACTTTTGAAAACCTTGTTCAGAATCGTATGTTTTTTCACGAATGATTGTCGCTCTAATTTAAAGCGATTTAGGACAATTAATCCTTTGTGTATCTATTTTTTTAATCAAGCTATACAATAAATAGCTTTTCAGAAAATGGGCAAAAATGAAACAAGCCAGATAGAAATTGCGAACATGATTATTGAGCAGAACAAAGATACAAATATGCATAAACATATATGATAATATTTTACGACAATGTTAACAATGAATTTGGCATATGCAACAAAAATGTTATTCAAAAGTTGATCAATGCGAACAGAATTATGCATTTAAATACTTAGGATATACTTGGATATTTATTGTTTTACTTGATCATAAAGAATACTTGGAAGGGCAACATTTCGAAAATATAATTACTATTGCAATTTTATACAGCACATAGAGTTCACAGAATTCACAACTGCTAAAGGTATCATTCTTAAAACCTCTGGATAAGAGTTGCATAATATTTTCAGTAAACGATGCATTTTGACACATGCCCTATGCAATTCATCACACAATCGTTATCTCGCGTAAGTTTTAATGCGCGAAATAATTTACATATATAGATAACTACAGCATTTATAAATCAAACATTTGAGATCACGCTATATTTCTCGTCTGTTTGTTGAACGTATCATCGAGTAAGTCAAGGGGTTCCCAGCTGAAAAATCCCATACAGTCTCATTCAAAAATCCAATGAGACTAATGGGATTAATGGGTCCCATTAAAGT
>JAQGBX010001495.1:0-24616 GCA_034698745.1 Megaphyllum sjaelandicum | reverse complement strand
AATTTCGTTCAAAACGATAGGGATCGGTTGATTGTCGTACGTCGTATCGCCATCGCCATTGGTAAAAACACCCCGGGTACAACCGCTAGTAATAAATAAATGCACGATGGAGTTTCTCAAAAAGTCCTCACAAGATGGCATGTTTTGCTGAATTTCGTAGAAAATGTCTGATTATTTAGAAAATCATAACCTTTCGGAACTGGGTGCCTCACTTAAAATCTAATGGCGAATTCGGCTCACCCAAAAAGTGTACACCCACGTGCACCGGGTGCACGTTTCTGCACCCGTTTCACTAGGCTCGGAAATGGTGCATACTTCACAGAAATGGGTGCACCCTACGTTCTCTCTTCGACTGGACACCCCCCGTTCACCGGTTGTGCTCCGCTGCCACCAACAAGGGAGCTGGTGGAAGCGGTGCACCCAACATGGCGGATTATAACTCGTCTGCTTTTCTATAACGAGGAAGGATTTTTGTGTAAATACAGTGAAACCTGTTTAGAGTGACCACCAAAAAAAGTGCTACGTTGGTCACTATACATAGAATGCCTGAATTAAATTAAAATAATGAACATGTACACTACAATTATAAATGTAGCCTGCAATAAATGTAGTAAAAAACCACAAAACCAAAAAAGTACAGAATCATCATGTACATGGGTAAAAGAAAGATGTAGCGTGACTCATCCGTCATCTGGTAATTTTATAAGGTACATTTACAATGTAAAAATTGCAAAGGTAAGATGGGAAAATGTGTTGTGATGCACTGGTGACGTCTAGAGGTCGCATCGCGCAACACACGTGACGTCATCGGTCTACACCCACCAGAAACTGTAACTGCACCCGGTGTGATGAGCCAAATTCGCCATAAGTGTCCCAAAAAAGTGTATACACCAGGTAAGCAGAATAATTTGAAAACTATGAGAGCTAGCTATCTATATATATAAAATAGAAAACGACGCCATTTTGTTTTTGCGGCCAGCCAATCCTGTTGCGTTTGCTTGCTTGTGGTCTTGATTGCTTCAGCTTAAATCTGTGCGATTGGCCGTTCGTGGCACACCCCCCAGGAGCGCGAACTCCGTGGGAATAACAAGGCCATAAATCTTCTCTAATTTGCCTCGGACCATAAAACTGTCAAACAGGTTTCCCGTCCCCAATTCGGGATGCGTCCAGGTCATATTGCGCCATCTTTCGGCGATAAAGGCCAGCTAAATCTAACTCCTGATCGCACAAAAGGGGTTAGAAAATCAAACAGCAATTAATACCCGGGCAAGGCCGGGTATTACCGCTAGTCAAAAATATAAAACTGATTTGAAGAAAGGAAATGCTAATGTGTTTGCCAAAATAACGTTCAAGTTCACATGACGCGATAGCGAGCGTCCGCCATTTTGTGCTAAAATCAGCACTGGTCGAAGTGCTTAAATTAGTATAACTTAGCAACTCGACGTGATAGCACATCATGAGAGGTGTCACCACTTTGTCTCCGCATGGTATGTCGATATCTGTAATAATATTTCCTAGAAAGCTTGATTGGGTGCATGGAAAATGGTGAAATATTTGTACATTTTGTGCATTTGTGTGGTAAAATTTGAATAATGCGGCGTTAAAGTTATAAAACGTGATGCGAGGTGTCGTTATTTTCGTTTTTGTGAGATCTATCAACATATGTAATAATATTTATGAAAACGGTTGAATGGGTGTATTACAAATCGAGGTGAATTTGCTGTAAACTTCATGAATTGTTGTGGTAAAATTAGAATAACTCGGCATTGCAAAGTGATAGCATGTGATGCGAGGTGTCGCTAGTTTCATTATCGCGAGATCTATCTATATCTGAAATAATTATTTATGAGAAAACTTAATGTATGAAAAATGTAGAAATGGTTGTACATTTTGTTAATACAGCTCCCGTGTTTTTTTTTTTTGTTTAAATATTGTAATATTGTAATTCCAAAATCGTTTTGTAAAAAACAACCAATTAAAAATAAGTGTGTAAAAACATTTATTTTAGAAGGTTTCACATTAAATGTATATATTCAAGACAAAAAAAAGTTTTGATTAAGTAGACCAATTTTCCTACATGCAAGTTCAAAGAAGTCTTCATGCTAGAATTTTCTTTGAAACAATCAAACTTTAATAATAATATTATCAATGTAAATTTTTGTAATATATACAAGAATTCTTTCATGTTTAGGCATTCGATCATGCTTCAAAAAAAAATAAAAATAAAAAAGCAACTTTTTCAACGTAGAAGTACGTCTAAAGTTGCATAGAAAATTCATTAAAATTCTGATGATCACGTAATGGTCAGAATTTTACAAAGACGTCAGCATCCGAATTTTTTCTAATTATGCAATGATCAGAATTTAACAAGTACGTAATCAGAACAATGTTATCGAACGATGTCATTATAAGAATTTTAACGAACGACGTCATACTCTAAATTTTTACTAATTTACGTCATCATGTCATATCATCATTTACTATGAGGACGGATGTCCCAAAACTTTGTAAATAGACCCAGTAAGTTGAGGTAAAACGTAGCTCTACGTCAGAAACTATACTTGTAATAACCGATTAACATTTTAGATGCCAATCGCCAAAAGTTACATTACCTGTACTGGTTTCCAGAAAACAAAGCTCTGATTAGGAACATTTGGAAGATCTTGGTTTGCATGTTCTTGATAGCTATCCGTGGTATTTGTAGTTGCTTTGACAGCCAAATCCATGGACACCATTTTCTTGCAACTATGAAGCTAGATAAATCCACGTACGTGTAATTAGATTCGACTCACAATGCTACATTACAAAAACTGTCAAATAAAGTTACAATTAATGCTGTCATATAACCTAAACTATGGTAATTAAGCTAATAAGCGTCATTTTTACTGAAAGAGTTCTTTTACATGAATTAACAATCTTTAACTAGAATTGTGAAGATTTTTAAGTTGTGTCACTTCTGAAGTGGGGGTGCAACGTTACTAAGTTGTAAAAAACACTATACCTCTGAGTACTGCAATGAAAGAGCTAGAATGATATGCAGTAAAAATCCCAAGAGACTGATAGCGGATCCAGCTTGAACGAATTCCATCGAGGGAAGTAAGTGGAGTGGAAATTCAGTTTCCAACTGCAAAATCATATTACATATATTGCAATATCATATACATGTATATTAAAATTTGAAATTAGTATTAATATAAAAGTTGTCTAATCTATAATAGATGAATTAGAATTTAAGAAAATAAATTAAATTTATTAAATATATTCCATGGTCTAAGATATTTATATCTGGAAATGTTTTAACATCTTGATTTTTAGAAAGTCGAGAATTTGATAAACCAATAAACGTATTTCGAAAAATTTTGCCTGATGAATTTGTTATTGGAAATTTGCCATTACTGCAGAAATATGTGAGGGCTAAGTTGACAAGAGGGTGGTTGAATATGTCATAACAATGATGAATTACCGTTAAATCCCACCAATAACACCAAATGGCTGCTAAAGCGAGATTGGCCGCTAAATTCACAAGGCAAATGAGAACTCTTTCAAAGTGGACAAAGTGGTCACAAGGCGGTCTCTGGTACAAGCTATCCCAAATATTCACTTTGGTGTACAGTAGCCAGAATTTGGACCGATAAACCTGCAAGAAGATGAACAGGCGTTTTAGAGCCAAGGCGCCAAGTATTAGATTTAATGTTGTGCGGTTTCAACTTGAAAATTTTACTTAATTGTTGATTTTACAATAATATAGTACGGTGATGAACAAACAACTTTGAAAAAGCATAAAAATGCGTTGAATCGGATTTCGTTTATTTACATGGTGCCCGATAATAATATTGAAAGTATAAATATTCGATATCAGTGTTTCCCAACCTTTTTACTAAAGCGGACCGGCAAAAATCGCCAAAATATTTCGCAAACTGGTAAAAATTGCACATATATAAATTTTTGCGGATCACCTGTAAATATTTCGAAGACCACTAAGCCAGAAACCCAAGCCATTACAGTATATAGTTTTTTGGTAGTAGATTTAAAATCTAAGATTATAAGATGGAAACTTTGAAATAATCAGAAACCGAGCCGCCTCCGAACTTTTTCGAAGACCTTGAACAGGAATGAGAATAATGAAACACAGAACTCATGCATGTTCCTGAAATAATTTACACGGAAGCAATCAAAACTCTATAAACGTAGACAAAATTAACTCGAACTCGAACCTGGAAAACTCTAATGGGCTGATCAGATATCAACAGCTCCGTTTCAACTTTGCTTTCAATTTCTTCAACAGTAAGCCATTTTTCACATTTAAAGTAGTATTGGCCACCTGGAACATAGAAACTGAGATCAGAGCTAAAAATTCATGCTATTAATTTCATGTCATATCGTAGGTTATCGATAACTTAAAATGATCAATATGGCTATTAACCTGTTACCAAGTCTTGAACAGAAACATGGCCAAGAAACCAAGCTGGATTGTGCCCTGAACAGCTGTGCCATATATGAATCTTCCATATCGGTCCTAAATTTGATGGCGTTCTGACATGTAGACGCATTAAATACACGAAAAAGAATTAATGAAGAACACTTCAAATGCTCATACATAAAATTAAAACAAAGTTACTACATTTCAAAAAGGAAAAGTGAGAAATAAGGTTGTAAATACAACAAAATCATTTCATATAAAACAATCTAATCTTTGATTGTTGCTTCGATTGCCATTAAAAAATTGATGTATACAGTTCTAACTTAGGAAATTCGCATCAATTAGTAAAGTTTTAACACTGGCAATAAAAATCCCAGGCTATTAAGACGAATGGATTAACAACATAGAACAACCAAATTATGAGCAAAGTTTCAGGTGTGTGCTTGTTTAAGTAGTAATATAAGAAAACTATGTATATTTATTCGACTATAGGATGATTCCAAAAAGGTTTGATACCATTACATTTCCTTTTCGGAGACATAATTAAATATGTATTTGAACTTAGAACTTTCAAGAAAATAAACCTCATCAAAGAAATTGGCATATTACCCAAAAGAAATAATTGGAAAACTTAGCTAATGAGCCTGCTACAAATTCCTAACTTGCCAAAAAAAAAAAAAAGCTTAAATGCCAATTTTATGATGTTAACATTTCTAAGCTCTGCCCCAAAATTTTCCAAAATGCTTTAAATTGAACTAAAATAATTTTACCCATTTACTCAAGTTTTTCATTCATATATTACGAACTTATGCAACTTACTCTTCATTTTTTAAATAAGCCATAGTTTTGCAAGCAGCTTAATCCTTTTTATGATATTGCATCAGTGTAAATTAAGCTATCATGGTTTAATTTAATCGAGTCAGCTGACCTCCATTTACATACTCAACAAAGGCCAAGGATAAAACTCACGTCAATATAAACGAATTTTTGGAACCTCGATTGAAGATGAAGCATCGATTGACTTCATAAAGTTCTCTCGGCTCAGAAGCTCCATTTTCACCATGTAAAACAATGAACACCTATAAATAAGATGGGGTATTTTGCATGAGATAAATAAAACCACTGACCTACAAGGTAAAAAATAATGTTAGACGTAAGAAGGCAGGCCAACCGCTGAAGAGGTTCCAGATCCTGGGATATGTCCTGTCTGCACAGTAACGAGATAAGCATGTCTGTCACTGTGCGAGTTGTCTTTTATCCAAATTTTGTCACAAATATGTACTTTTCCATGAGAGGAACGTATGGAAATAAAAATCATCAGTGCAAAGATAAAAACGACTAACAACAGTGTAACAGGTACCACTGGATTCAAGGGGGATCTGGAAAAAAAAAGATTTTAAGTGGAAATTATTCAAATGCTCAACTTTGCAAAAAAAAAAAAAAAAAAAAAAAAAAAACCCGATAAAAACATGAAGTTTGGATTTTTCGTAGTAAATCTTTCAGATAATTTCACGAATTAGTCAACCTTAAATTACCGTATCAAACTGGTAGTATCGAGTCTTCGATGCACATAAGGCAAATAATGGACTCGTGCGGAGTAGTCTGTTAGCTTATCACACCTAAACAATCAATAACTTTATTAAATCAAATAATGAATTCTCCAAAAGTACAAAAACTAAGTTGTAATGCACACACCTGCAATTAACGATATCATGCACAGCTGAAGTGTTAATAAATTCCACATTACAGCCATCAGAGCTCCATGCTGATTCATTTAAGTCCCACTTGACACATTCGATGAACTCTATATCCAACGTATAATTTAAACCCATTTTTTGGCTTCTCATAGGACGCTTAAAATCATTACTTCTATAATCTGCACAGACTAATCCAAGGTGATAATTAAGGCCACCTGAGGATATCAAAATGAATTTATGAGAAACTGGGTTGAAACTCATCGAAACGAAGATTAAAGTAAAGTAACATTTTAAAAAACTTAATAGATAATTCATCGCTTGCGATGGTCACTGTCAGGTCATTTGTGCCTGCACTAAATTTCCTTGTCAAAATGCAATCGTCTAAACATGGTGGATCCGTAGCGCTGAAAAAGGTTAAGAGAAAACTTTATACCTTCTATTAACCATTAATTATTGTCCATAACATTTTAATGTAGGTAATTTCTTTATACAAATTATGTTGCAAGATAAATTTAAAATGACATAATTATTTTAATTCTTCAAATCAAAACAAGCAGGACACATTTTTCCCTAAAGAATTGTTTATATTAGAGAAAACCCCTACGTTTTGGCCAGACCTTCATAATGCACCATTTTTATGGTAGGAAACTATGAATCAAGTATTTTTTCCAGACATTTTATGTCACAAAGTATCAGGGTTCCCCCAGAAATTTCATTTTCAACTTCCCTGACTTTTCCAGGTTTAAAAAAAATTTCCCTGACCAACGACAACGTGAAAAATTCACATTTTAAAAAATTGACACTGGAAAAGTTTTTTTTTTAAATTTACTTACGACAATTATTTTTACTAACGACAATATTTTTTTAAATGATAAAATTTTGTACTCGGAAAATGTTGAAAATTTGTACTCGGACGAAGTGAGAAATTTTGCAATTTTGTCCTCGGAAAATGTGGAAAATTTGTACTTGGAAAACCAAGAGAATTTTGAAAATTTGTAAACGCAAAACGTAGGCAATTTTGCTAATTTGTACCAGGAAACGAGGAAAATTGTGCAAATTTGTACCAGAAAACGTGGAAAATTGCAAATTTGTACTCAGAGAAGGTGGAAAATTTTGCAAATTTGTACTCAGAGAAGGTGGAAAATTTTGAAAATTTGTACGCAGAGAAGGTGGAAAATTTTGCAAATTTGTACTCAGAGGAGGTGGAAAATTTTGCAAATTTGTACTCAGAGAAGGTGGAGAATTTTGCAAATTTGTACTCAGAGAAGGTGGAAAATTTTGAAAATTTGTACTCAGAAAAGGTGGAAAATTTTGAAAATTTGTACTCAGAAAAAGGGGAAAATTTTGAAAATTTGTACTCAGAAAAGGTGGAAAATTTTGCAAATTTGTACTCACAAAAGGTGGAAAATTTTGTACATTTCTACTCGGAAAATAGGCCCTGAGTTAACCTTGTAGAAGTATTAATTTTGGATTACCGTGACTGCGTTGGATTTTCCTGACTTTTTCAAAATAAACCATTCTTCCCTGACTTTTCCAGGTTTTCCAGGTTTGGGGGAACCCTGAGTATTCTCGCATAATTGATTCATTATCCAACCACTTGACAATGGAGTCGATTATACTTATCCAGCATGTTCAGCTGGTTGTAAAAAAATGTTATGATTTCATAGAAAACAAAGTGAATGACTTTACAAAACACCGCAAGACAATGGTACATTTACCTTGATTTATCATGCAGCGATGACAGTTTGGGTCAATACAATTTAATTAGTTCCCACTGCATAGGTCTTTAGGGGTGTTTTAATTAGTAGGCCTACTGTGGGGTATTTGGCAATGTTAGCATGATGGTACCGATTTATAAGGATCAAAGGAGCAATCCCAATAAAATGGACACTATTAATTTGTCCTTATTAAGTTAGTTTCCTGGTATTGTTAAGTATAATTATTGTAATTTTTGTAAATTGATTTACTTTCATATCTATCTATCTATCTAAGGATCAAAGGCTCTGACAGCGCTTACCAGTGTCCCCATGAAAGCAACTCCATGCCAGGACAAATAAATTAGAGAACAGAATATTTTAAACAGTTTTAATCTGTAATTATCCTATACACCCCACACTAGACGTGAGATTGGAAAGTAAATCTTTGCGCTGGATTTTTAAAAAAAATGAAGAAACTGGTCAGGATATATTAATCTTGCAACATTATTTGGAAATTTCCCGAGCAGTTGAAAATGGATGATATTTACACACATGCAAAATGTTTTAACTATACCTGTTTTATCAGTGAAATAAATTACATTTATGATTAATATCTATGCCTTTCAATGTGATTAAATTTCTCATTTTTATCCTCAAATATTCGAGGGGCGTTCATTAAGTTTCCGCAATGATGGATTTCAATTAAATTTGTTGTAAAAATTCTACCATCATTCCTGAACATATTTTAACATTAAAAAATATATTTAAAAACCCCCACGTGCTTAAAATTAGTGAGCAAAGATGGACTCCCGAGGCGATTGTGGCTTAGCAGCGGTTGGTTGTTCGTTTTTTTAACTTTTGAAGGCATTTCAGAAGCAGGAAGGTGTGGAATGTTCAAGTTCCAAATAATGTTGAGACGTTCAGAAATAGACCGACAACTGTGATAGATGCTTAGAGTTGGACAGCCAGTGTCTGTCAGAAATGCTGATTTGTACGCTTAGACCAACGCCAGCCAATCGCGTTTTTTGAGCGAGGTATGCACTCGCTACCAGAACGATGGAAAAAAATGCATCTCTCAAAAAAAATTTTATGACGTTTACATGTATTTCTCTATCAAATTTCATTAAAATCCATAGATCCGTTCAAATAAATAAATAAATAAACGATTGGAACCCCCATTTTAAAAAGGCAATGGGAATCCTCTTAGAATTTAGCTCAAAATCATTTAAATCCTGCAAAGAACTTTGAAATCAGTTTTGTCGATTTAAAATCGTCGATTAACAAACCATACTGACACACCTGAAACTTTGCTCACCTTGACTATGCAAAGGTTGAGTCAAGCTTTCAGGCGCCAAGTAAGGCTGCCACAAACAAGATGATATTTTTCCTGAAGACAACGTGCTAACTAACGTTGATCAATCTTAATTGGGAATATTAATTGGAATGTAAAAACATTTAATAAATTAAACACAAAGTGTAATTTGGAAATTGTCAAACATCCGATGTCAGCAAATCAATGACATACTTTAAACGTAAACGGAACAATTGCCCAGCCGTAACTCCGTCCATGACAGCGCGTACGACTTGAGAGTACTCTGCAATGTTTTAATTTGTATCACTGGATGTTGTTTATTAGAATCACTTATTTGCATTGTGGAATTTAAAACTAACGGAACAACCTGACAGAAAAGGGCAGTTGTGTAGCAAATCAAACCCTCCCAACACACCTGAAACTTTGCTCACCTTTCATTACAGAAGGTTGAGACAAAGATTCAGGCCTATTGATAGAATTATTAACTTCCATAGGATATTCAAGTAGACAACTTTTGCTTCGTTATTCCTTAAAAGTATATTGCAAATGTCGAAAATAACATTTAAGCAAGAATTCCGAGCATTACCTTAAAAAAAGCAAAATGGGAAACAAACTCTGGAAATCCTCTTCAAACCATACTCGAATAAACAAATTTTGATTTGACATGTTTCCAGAAATGACAAACGTGTAGACTTCCATGGACTGTTGGTAAAGGGTGCCAAAGATGGTAGCGTTTTTCTAGGCAAAGAACTTATACAATTAACAAATATAAATTACAATTATTGGAAATGTTTTAAAATATTGACATAAATTCGGCAATGCTTAAACATCACTTACTACAAACTGCGATGCTTTGGGGATGTCAAAAGCAACTGGTTGTACAAGTTGAAGTTGATTTAAGTGAACATAGGAACCATCACAGCGTGTGAAATTGGTAGTTATGACAGGTAGAGTAGACTGAAGAATAACAAAAAAAAGAAAATATTTATAACAATTAACAAGATTTGCTCTGCAAAAAAAGGGCGATTCATTATAAGCGGTTTATATGTTTAAATTATATCTAAGTATATTTATAACACAAAATGTTTTGAGAAGGCTTCGGGGCACCTGCTAATGTACCTTTTGTTGACTTTGACATTTGTCTTGATGATCATTTATTTTGTAACTTTTTAATTTTCACGCTACATTGATGGTTTGAATCAGTGAAATAATACGTGCACTTTCGTGAGCTCAAAACATCAAACATAATTAAAATCAGACAATAAATGAAAAAATGTGCAGCGCCCAACGATAAGCTTCCCAGCATAGCACTACTGCATAACTCAGACGCATAGTCTGAGGATGTGGGGGGCATGGCTTCAATGTGTTCAGCTGCTGAGATGTCCATAATAGCTGGGCTGCGTACGTTTTTCTTTTCCTCGTAACATTTTTGATTATGGTCCGATTTTAAACGTGTTTGGAGTTTTATGCTCACAAAAGGGCACTTAAAATTGCATTAATTAAAAGCATCAATGTAGCGTGCATAACAAAAACAATTACAAGTTCAATGAAATTCAACATAAATGTCAAGGACAACAAAAAGTACATTGGAAGGCGTCCCATAGCCTTCTGAGTTCATTTTATGTGTTTAAATTGACGTAAATGCAATTTAAGCATACAAACAGCCTGCAAAGGGCTCTAAATCCCTCGATATATCGCATCCCTAGTTATATTTACAGCCGAAGCAATTTTAATAAATCGCATAAATTGAAGGGGCTGTAAAATAACCTGGCCTAATTATGCAGATGCAATGAAATTTAACGTTTGGTCTATTTAATTTCATATTTTTTAAAGTTCTGCATTGTCCGTAAAAGAATTGAATCACGTCCGAATTAATACTGTTCGATGAAAATTTCGACTTATTTCACTTTTCAATTAATATTCTCATCAGCGTCTGGTGAGAATAGGCCTTTCGAATATCTGTTGAATTTAAATTAAATGTTATTAAATTTTATGAACGAGGTAAAGTTATTAATGAAAAAAGGATGCAAGCCCCTCGAAATGAGTAGCATTTTTTACCTAAAATTACTTAAAATTTAACGAAAATTCCAAAAAAGTAGGAAAAAACCCATGGTTATAAGCCAATAAAATATGTTTTATAAAAAAAGAATAATTATTTATGTTGAGAATTGTGTCTTATCATTGCATTAAAAACGTTTTATTTTTCAACTGCATTGTTATTTGACTTTGAAACTGCACACATTTTTCTAAGTAATGAAGAGATTGAAAGAAAAAAAATTATTCTTATTAACCTTCGTAGCGTTTTCTTGATTCAATGTATAATAACTATTAAAGGTGATCAACTGCACGCAAAGACCAATCAGAGGATGATTTTCTAATGGTTTCAATTGAAAATTTAAACCGTCTAATGAAAATGTCCATTGCACAGAAGATGGGGAAAAACAAGTAGCTTTCAAAGTAAAAAACTCTGAAGAAAATGTCAGCGGCGATTCCCCCACAACGTGGAATTTAAGGCGATGAGTAACTGACTTTCCTAGAGTATCTTTCCACAAGTTGAACAACGGTGTCACGATTGAGTTAGAGATTGAAGTGTTTGCAAGAACGAGTCTGAACAAAGAGTTTAGAACATGACCTGATGTCTGATAATACATCGCGCTAAACGCAAAGTGTTGGTTTTGCGATGCAAACAAATTGCTGGCAAAATGCACGGATCTGGAAGCAGTTTCCAGAAATGAAAAATCAACCTAAAATTTAAATGTAAATGCATATTCAAGTGAAACTTTAAATTGTTAGAAGGCACTGGATAGGCCATAGAAAATTTAGCTATGGCTGCGAATAGATATTAACAAACCTGTTTAGCTGTTTTCATAAGAGAATTCATTGCTGCTAACATCTCCAATGCTACCACCTAAATTCCAACAACAACAAAAACCCATATTGTTGCATCAAGAGTAAAATATATGAAATAAAAAAATAAACTTATAGAAAATATGAATTTGGTGCTGCCTTTTGCTTTGGACAACTTCTTGTTTTTTTTCCAAGGAAATTTAATGTCAGAATTTTTTAAAGTTTCCTAAAATAATAAAAACTTTTCAAAATAATGTTTTTTTTTTGCAAAATTATCTTCCCCATTCATGCAACTCTGTACAATTGTAGAAGAGATGTCTTTGAAACTAAATTTTTTGGATGGTCCATTTTATACTGGGACTTATGGTGAATACAGTTTTAGACACATACAAATATTTTTAATATGTATCAAATGTAAATTGCTTAACATTGTGAATTTCACATTTATAAATTTCTTACACATTAATCTTAATTTATTTAAAAACATGAATGGAATTTTAAAAGACACCCGAGGATAGCTGCGCTTTCCTGCCTTTTTGAAAACGTGGAAGAACATCTGGGACTGCATAGCAAATGATGACGTCATCATCCGAATTTTAATGAATGATATCATCAACAGAATTTTTATGAATTATGTCATCAACAGAATTTGTATGAATGATGTAATCATTAAAAAAACGGGTAAAACGCTGTAATTTCTATAAATTAATCAATCGCTCGCAGATGCAGATTATACAAGAAGAAAAGCTAATTTTCCGCAGAAGAGCAAAATATTTTGCCAGACTTAAAAGCTTACCTCTGAAGAAATGTTTAAGGTGGAAATCCAGCTTAACAAAACTTGCCTAACTTCATAGGGATTAAGCACTTTCGCAATCCTTTCAGCTGCAAAATGTCGATTTTCTGTGTCATTTTTGGAGTTTAACATATTAGCAACAACATGAATTCTATTCAAGACTTGAGGAAGATCGTCCTTGTTGATTGCCCGAAGCAGATTCGATGTGGATTTAGTCAGTTCTTCATCACTGCAAAAGAATTTGCATTTAGTTAAACCCCAAATAAACATCGCCTTTAGAGGCCAAATCTGAATAAATTTTTAATGAAATCGATACACATTTTGGGACATTTTACTTACATAAGTTCTTCTGCTGAGACGTTTGGATGGTGTGATAATGGTCGAACTACTACAGACATGGTGCAGACGTCAGTTTGACCACCAAATATTTGCTGTACTGCAACATTCAAGTACACTAAAAAATAGGAATAAAAACAGTAAGCAATTAATTATACAAAACTATCTGGTGCACCATAACAAGACTAATAATTACAAAAAAAACATTGCGTGGGCATCTTTCTATCAATGAGTTACAGTTAATCATTGGAAAGACATCCAGCTTGGTTTGATATAACTGATACAAATTTTGACAAAATTTATGGAGTCTTCGTGGAACAAAAACCAACCAATGACAGGATTATAAAATCAAAAAACTGCTTATACATTTTGATAAAATATCGTTGTTAACTTCCCTTTAGACTAAAGAAATGTCCTATTGCACAGACATTTTTTTAAAAAAAAATTAATCGGACACCCAAAACTCCAGAACTACCCCCCTTAAAAATGCGGAAAAGACACAATTATAAGTCAAAAAGGAAGTTAAACTCTACTTAGCAGTCGTACTAAGATCACTTTGTTCCATGGTTCCTCAAGTGGCTGGGTAAGATGAAATTATGAAGGCGAGATTTGTTTATTTCAGCAACCAATGTTTATTTACGCTCTACGTTTTGGACAAAGTATGTATGGCCTTCTTCAGGAGCTACATATAAAAACGAGTAACATTTAAAAATACAAAACCACAGGTAAATTTGGAACAAAGAATATTTCATTTAAGAACAGAAATATCTGAAGAAAGTCCTACTTTGGCCCAAACGTAGAGCGTAAATAAACATTGGTTCCGGAAAAATACAAGTCTCGCCTTCATAATAAAACAGCATATACCTGTAAATACTTGAACATTAAATTATAAAATCCGAAGATCACAAAACAATTACAGTTTGTCAACTAAAAATCAAAAATTTTAAGAAAATTCCATCCAACGAAAACTCAATAACATGTAAAGTGAAGAATAACTAAAAAAGTAAATAATCATTGTAAGACCAAAAAACGAGATTGAACCAACAATATTTGTCATTCATGACTAAAGTATAAAGTATGCATGTGATATTAACAAAAAAAATTGCATGAAAATAAAAACAACACATGATTTTGAAAATACAAAATTTTTAAGGAGCAGTTCGTCAATTAAAAATCACCAATTTTCAGAAATTCAAAGCATAGAAAAATAGGAACATGGCATAGTTCACTTACCAATATATTCATTATCCACAAGTCCAGCAGGCAACACAAATTTAAAATTATTGTCCAATCCATTGTGTAAGAGTGTAACACTGTCATGTTCCATCAAAACATAAGTAAGTTGGTAAAATAATGGACGATTCCGATCAATCCCAATCCACTCCGAGCAATCAAGTTTAAAAGCAGTCAAATATTCGTAGCCACTTGTTGGATGTAACAAACAGCGACCATTCGATGGTCCCGCATACATTTTGATTTCTTGCATGGCCCTGCCTCGTAAATTTGCATGATTATCTGCAAAACAAATGAAAACTATGTTCAAAAAATCATAAAACACTTACGGACAAACAAATTTATTTACGAGCACTCACATTCAATTTTTACGACTTCTTAGATTACGGAAAAATATCCGTATTTATCAGGGTTCCCCCAGAAATTTCATTTTCAACTTCCATGACTTTTCCAGGTTTTCAAAAAATTTCCTTGACCAATGACAATGTCAAAAATTAGCATTTGCTAATGCTATCAAATTTAGAAAATCTACACAGGAAAATATTCAATATTTGCAAAGTTAAACTTTACTAATGACAGTTTTAAAAATGTTCAAAATTAACACAGAAAAATTAATATGAAACATTTTTTAACATTTCACAATTTTGCATAATAACACTCGGAAAACGTGGAAACTTACACAAATTTATACTTGAAAAACGTGGAAAATGTTTGCAAATTTGTCATCCGAAAAAGTCATCACAAATGTACATGTATATGGCCTATTATCCTTTTTTATTTAAAGTATATGTAAGAAAATGAATTTATTTATGAACCAAAGTGACTTCCTACCAGAATCTAATGTATCTAAGATGGCGATGTATGTCCTCCCTGGCTTCAAGACGCCTGGGTTGATCACTAATTTGTCTCCATTTAAGCCAGTGACAGTGTCTTCCTCCACAAGATGCATGGAGACCCACTGCTTGGTGACAAAACTGTCCAACTTCATTCTGTGCCTCTTGGTTGATGAAGTCCTTCCACCTGGACGGGCCCCTCGACCAGCCTGACCATTGTTCTTTCTTGTGCTCTTGGACAGAGCTGTGGCAAGGTCCCTGGCTGCGGCACTTCCTGCTTCACCGGCAAAGCCCTCTGTGATATTTGTATCTGCCAGTTTCCTGCTCTGGCCATGTGTATCTAGAGGTACATAAAGATTTGCAGTGATTACAATCTTCAGTAGTTTTGAGGTTTGCAAGGCTGAAAAGCAAAAATGCCTGGACAGTGACATGAATTTTAAAAAATCCTGAAAACTATGTTCCAACAGAGAATCAAAACTAAAAATAAGCCAGAAAGTTAAAAGGAATGAAAACCAACGAAATGGACAAAAAAGGACAAAATCCTAGAGCTGGTGGTCAAGATTGGTTGGAGTGTTGTCATCTAAATTAAAGTGATCTGGAGAAATGTTTTCGGGGTAATTTACCGGCTTACACCGAAAAGAAACAAATTCCAAAAAATTCATTGATTTGAACATTGTAAAGCATTTTTAAGAACATTTATGAGAATTTGTACAGGGTTCCCCCAAAAATTCCATTTTTAATTTCCCTGACTTTTCCAAATTAAAAAAAAAATGTGCTTGTCATGTGGAAAATTGAAACATTTTGCAAAATCGACACTGGTAAATATTTTTTAAAATTTACTAACGGCAATTGTGACAATTTCGCATTCGGAAAATGTTTAAAAAAGTTGAAAATGTGCGCTCGAAAAACGTGGAAATGTTTGCAAATTTGTACACGGAAAATGTGGACAGTTTTGCAAATTTATACTCGAAAAATGGGCCCCGAGCTAACCATGTAGAAGTATTCATTTTGGATCGCCATGACTTCGTTGAATTTCCCTGACTTTTCCAGACATTTTCAAATTCCCTGACTTTTCCAGGCGGAACCCTGGTGTATCTATGAATATTTTCAAATATATATATATTTTTTTAATGTAGGATAACTTTGCTCAATCAGGACTGTCCCCCGGACCCTAACCCTCCCAATTGGACGGCGAACTGTTGCTGAAACAAAAGCGCGCGACATTTTGCATTACCATGAACCAATGTGTGAATATTTATGATCATGAAAAAATATGCACAATAATAAGATTGGAAAGGTTTTCACTATTTATTTAAATTAGTCATTTGTTGTTTTAAGCTTAAAGAAAAAGACGCAAACAAACATCGAGAAAAAATTATCAAGTGTTCTGTTCATTGCGTCTCTTTCTTATTGAACACAAAATTTGCATCAAGATTTATGGTAACAGCCCACTTAAAAGCATTAATTTGAGCAAAAATATTTACTTTAGGATCGTCCTAACGCCATCCATATTAATAATAACTATTTTTAGCAAGAATCCAAAATCGAAACCACAAAAATGAATGTAAAAACGGACAATTTTATAAAATAATTTAAAAAAAACCGAAAAAACAATTAAGTTTCGGACATGGACAATTGGACACATCATACCAGGTGTCAATTGCTGGTCAATTCTATCTGGTCGTGAATGACGCTTAGCACCAGGTGGTTCATCAAGAATTGGAGAAGTCATGGCAGGTTCTTCAGTGGTCAAGGTTGTAGTTGGTCTCCTTTGTCGCTTTCGACTTTTTGGCGTCAGAGGACCTGGCAACGCAGAATCTGGAAATGAAATTTTAAAAAAAAAGAAAAAAAAATACTTAAGAAAGAAATTTAGAAATTGGCAAAAATATGCTTCCTGCTACATTGGAGGATGTAATTAACCAACAGCTTAAGAGCAAGTAATCGAGCAAAAGAACATGAAAACGTAAGTCTAGATCACTATTTTTGACAGGGTAAAGAGTTTACCAAAATGAAACTTTCAGTGAAACTTCGTAAAACGTTTGAAAACCCCAGCCTGCAGAATTCTTCAGCACAAAGGAGTAAACGGGCAAATGACGTTTCATAGTTTGATATCGGTGTAATGCAAACAATGTTACACTTGAAGAAGGTTAAGTCAGAAGAATGAAAGTTTTCTAAAAATCCCCAAAGAGCAGTTCAGCATGCAGAAAAATAAACGAAGCAATTAATCGTGGAATTATTCCCATTTCCTCATCCAGTAATGGCATAACGTATTTGCGCAACAATCTATATGACTTACGGGGATTAGAGGCTCAAGTCATAAGAGTCAACATGCTGAAATAGCAGGAGAAAAAAAATCCAAAACGAAAATGATATTAGTCGAAGAATTGTTTTATGCAAACTAGCCATGCATAAGCGATACGGAGATGGAGTTTTAATAATAGCACGCAATGATCGAAACAATTGATCAGGAGTTAATTTGAAAGCCTGAGCTCAACTCCAGCAAGCTGTGCTTAACGTGCTCATCCGAGTGAATGGGATCATTCATGAAGAACTTGGCTTTCATCAAAACCAATCACTGCAGCTTATGCAAAATGCCGAAGATGAACAAATGCTTTTAAGTGCCTGATGAAGACGTTACCTGAAGAGCTAAACGAAGTCCATTGGAGTGTGAAATAGGCGGACTTAGAGAAAACGTGTTCGCAACTCGAATTTCTTCAGTGTGTTCAAGTTAACTAATTGTCAGATCTTGTCTACTTAAGGCTGATCATTATACTAGCTGGTTTTAAATTTAGTTAACCCCAGCTGCCGCTGACATATCCAACAAAATAAAATTTAAAAAAATGATTACCGTCATTTTCAAAAAAAGTTGAGTTGATGGGCGTCGCATTCTGCTCAACGTCGCTTGAGTTGGCAATGAGGTAAAATGTCGATCCATCAGGTTGAACGCAATCGTGCTGACCTGCAATCAACATAAATATATAAGAATCAGAAAATATAATGCGAGATAGAAACATTCGAAAACCAAACAGTATTTGGCGTAAAGAAAATAGAATTTTATTTTTCTTCAGACTTAACTGTTGGGATTTTCATCACCGAAACTTTGAAACATTAATTACGAAACGTTACATTAAAAACATTAAACAAAATTCAAAAATATCCAAATCATAAAAAAATTGGAAAAAAGATTAAATCACGAATAAATGTACAAATACGAAATGTTTTTTAGCATTTTCATTCGTTTTCGCAGTTCTGTATACACTAGAAAAAGTTCTTTTAAGTGCAAAACGTCGAGTTGGTATATTTCGTTAAAGGAAGAGGATTAGAAAGGATATACAAATTATATCGCTTACATCCACCCAGGGCGAGAATACATGTTACAATTATCACAGCATTAGAATTCCAAATGTTCAAAGTTCTTAAAGTTCACTTTCTTCAACAAGGTGTTAAATTACGATAATGAGGAGGCCATAACTATCTGTGATGGTAGATTGGTCCAGATCCTGCTCACTAGAGGGGCCAAAGAAGAAATGCCGACAATACGTCTTGGCTGTGGTCCATAGTAACTGCTTTGGGTGTCTTCTAAGACAAGCAATGTCGACTTCTTTCTTCGTTTATAGGGATAACCCAGAAAATGAGAGGTCGTTGTAGTACTTGTAGCTTTAAAGCTTTAAAGGCTTTCAGCATTTAGTTTATGTAGACGTTGGTTGTAAGTTAGGCTCCTGAGACCAGGTAATTTCTTTGTAAATTTTTTTTGAACAGCTTCAATTTTTCTGATGTCAGTCTTTAGGTAGGGATTCCAAACCTCGATTGCTAGCAAATTCTAGTATAGGTCGAACATATGTAATGAAGGCCTGCCACAAGACCTCACCACAGTGAAAACATTTTAAAATAAGATTTGCTTGCATATGAGCTTGAAGCGCAACTTTTGTGCAGTGTATACTAAATTATAGTTCGTCAGTAAAAATAACTCCGAGGTCTTTTTGAGATTTAACCTTGGTTTATGCAATATTTTCTATAGAGTACGGATAGTTTTTGTTACTGTGCCCAAGGTGTATTATCACACATTTGCTTGCTGCAAGGGGAAGCTGCCACGATTTCGATCACTGAGAGATGTGGTCTAAGGAATCCTGAAGTTTCATTGATTCCTCAGCATTGTTTACTGTATGCAGTAATTTGGTGTCATTAGCGTGCCCATCAACTTGGGCAGGAAATTCCATTTTTAAAAGTTCATCTATAAAGAAAATGAATAGGAAAGGTCCTAAAACACTACCCTGGGGGATTCCGCTGAGAATCTTCAGGGGGTCAGAGAGGCAGTTACCAACTAACAATGTGGACTCTCTCTTGGAGAAATGAGGAGACCCACGATAGAGTTGGATCGCATAGGCCTATCACTTGAAGCTTGTACAGTACTTTTAAATGGGAGACCTTGTCAAAAGCTTTTGCAAAATCAAGGTATGCAACGTCCACACAGCCGCCATCCTCAATAGACTTGGTAAAGATTTTCAAGACATTTTAAAAGCTGAGTAGAGACCGATCTATGCATTAGAAATCCGAATTGATAGGGTGAAATAGACAGGTAATTCCGCAGACTGTCAGCAATGATACCCTCGAGTATTTTGCAAGGAATGCATGTAAGAGCTATTTAATTGGTCGGTAATTTTCCGGTTTTAGTTGGGTCCCTTTTTTTAAAACATGATAATTACGGTATTCGTTTTGATACACTTTTACAACAAAAAAAATGTTGAAAAGCATCAGAAAAACTTCCACAGCACATGGCCCCTAGGACACCTTAAAATGATACAAAGAATGGCCCAATACAGTAATTATTTTTTTTTGGTGGAAGGGGGGGGGGGGAGGGGGAGGAAGAGACGAATCCGCATAACTGCAAACATTGTAATTGATTAATCCTCAAATTTTTTTCTCTCCTACAGACAGCCAACCCATACGAAAAATCTATTGTCCCAGCGAGAAATTACTCGTGCATTTGCTTGGATTCTCCAAGCCCGATATTTGCATATAAAGGATCAAAATCATAAATCTGTCGGCTATGTAAACCATTTTTTCCCTACATTTTAAAACGAGTGACCCCCTTTTTTGAGCGATTTAATTAATTAGATAAAGCGCATCGTGATGGGTGGCTCAGCGCGGATTATGCACGACAGAAAATAATAAAAACTCAAGAAAAATACATGGTGGAATAGTTGTTGATAACAAAACCCCGTAGAAGAAACCCAACACTCGCCCCTTCGTGGAATATTAATAAAACTAATGAAAACAACTGAGTGAACAAAGAAAAAAAAAAGCATAAAAAACTCACTAATGGGAAGATTCTGATTTCCATCCAAAACCAGCCACACTTGCCATTCGTATTTGGTGGTCGTTGCGCAGTCTGCGCAATCGACGGAAACGGCAACACGATCGTGCTTGGCAACGAAAACACGGTCGTGGCAACTCGTGCAAAACAAGTTCACGCTGTAACGGAGAAAAAAAAAGGGGAAAATAAAAGAAATTCAAAATAATTTGTCGAAGATACAATGTAGTTGTTTTAAGCATAACTTAAATATCTTTAATGAAAACTTGAAAAAAAAAACACCGTAGCTATCCTACAATTTGTTTAACGTAGAACTTCATGTCTGTTGCTGCATAGTAAATATTGACGTCATTCATTGAAATTGTGATGAACGACGTCATTTCTATGAAAGGAGACGTGACTTGAACTCTTACCACCTGGCCTTCATCGGGAGCTAACAATTACATGTAAAAAAATCAAACAATTATAATGTCCTACACAAAAAAAAATTATTTTAGAAAACCACATAAGTTAACCCTCAACCCTAAGAACAAGTCGTTTAAAACAGGCTAACAAATTTCATTCAAAGAAGACGCAAAATTAAGTTTTTTTTGTGAACCCAAGTGAACCCTTTGCGTCATCGTCAGAATTTTAATGAATGACGTCATCATCAAGAATTCTAATGAATTATATCATCACATTTTATAATGAAAGCCTTCAATGTCAGAATTATACTGGCGTCATCATCGGGATTTTAATGAATAACGTCATACTCTTAATGAATGCGTCAGAAGTTTTAACGAATTATGTCATCCCAGTGGAATGAAGTTAAGTAACTAGGACTTGTGCAATTCAAATTTTTTAAATTATCAGAGGTAATAATTTTAAATAAAAATTACTGAAAGTTGTAAAAGCCTCACACGATTACTATTTCTTTTGTTTAAAATTCACAAATGTACACATAAATCCTAGGATTTGTGGATAAATTTCGAAAGCATTTCTGGACGGTCGAGAACAATTTTAAGACAAACGGACAATTTTTATCACGAATTACTCGTAGAGATATCCTGAAAATGCGTCCGAAATTAAATACTGTAGTTGCGTTTTACTCAATACCAGAATGCGTCCTTTCTAGATATCATTTCCATTATATTTTGAATTCATCCCGAAAAAAGTCGAAAGATGTTATAATGTTAGGAAAAATGTTCGCAATTTTGAAAAAAAAAAAAAAAAACGTGTGCAATATGGTTGGTAAAAAGTTAAATGTTTGAAAAAGCGTCTAGGCCAGGTGTTTCCCTATCTGGCAACATTGTCATGCACAACTTCGTTTATCCATGCATGAGCGACCCTCTCGCCAGCCATCACGACACTGTCGAGATCTTGCAGATCCACCTTTAAATTCATTGTCTTCACCTCTACTCAAAATGTAAGTTTGTATTAGGAAACATTTTGCCTAACAATTTCTATACATAGGATATGATTGAAAACGTTCAAGTTTTTGAATTTACATGTATTTGTGTCCACCGATTTGAATTTCTTTTAAAACTTCGGTAATGGAAACTTTGCGAGTGTCGCTTTCCAGTGGCATCATTAACAGGGTTGCCAAATTTGATATTAAAGGAGTTGAAAATGATAAGTTTCCGCTCGTTAGATGTATAATGATTCGAGGAATCTAAAACACGTAAACTATACTTGTTCCTGATGGTTCAAATTTCTGGTTATCGAGGTTGATGTGGCAACGCTTCGCAACGCAAGGATTCTGCACTAGTTTGGTTTCAGGGGTGGACCAAGAAGAATGATGCTTTGTTTACTTCAAAAAGTTTTGTTGCAGAAATTCAAAACGTGTTCAAATAGTGCAAATTCGACGCGTCGCGTCGTCTTCCTGCAATTTAATGAGTAACATTGTACTGTTTGACCATACAACGGACAACAAACTTTGGTGAAATGTGCCAAAAAAACCCGTTAAAAATGCTTTCCATAACAACAAATTGGACGATGAGAAGAATAAAGGTTCCATTCAACCACAGACGACCAATTTTTTCTAAAGAAAGTTCAGATTTTTTCTTCTTTATTACGAGTTTGGCCAAATTCCAAGATGACCGGTTTAGCGTTACATTTGCCTTATTAATAGATAAACGTTCGTAATTCTTTAGAAATATAAGATAAACGTACACCAGTTAAGAACCAATGTGTTTAATACAAGAACAGTCTTCGAAATAGTTACACGAGAAACGGGGCCAGGAATGCATTTATTGCTTTAATTTCTGTGTAAAGGCCAACATTTATCATACTACCAATCGAGTTATCAAAACGTTTTCTAGAACTAAGCATATTCTTAAGTTTGTGTCAACTATATACGTTTAGTGTATGGTAACTAGAGCCAGAGGATTTACACCTAGGGTAAACACTAAACATTATGTAATAATAATGTATGGCCATGTATGCCACACATAATGCCAAAAGTATGTCCATATACTGTACAATATGTCATTTTCATTTAAACAGCATACCTTGAAACATATCTGATCATACTATTTATGACAATATATGCCAGAAAGGAACAAGATACAATGTATATCATTCTCCATATATACAGTATGTGTAAAACATGTAATTTCCATATCTGACTAATTAAGCATGTATGTAAGTCTTAAAAAAATCTTCACATATGGAATAGTGTCATCATGTTTAGGCAAGCATGGGATATGAACTACGGATGCTCATATTTGACAAATTGGCACAAATGGCATCGTACATGTACATGTATATGGAATAAATTATCATTCCGCACCCCCGCTTCAGGAGTGACAACTCAAAAATCTTCAATTTCTGGTGGTATCAAATCAAGCGAAATGAGGTCTATATATTCAGTAATAACGAAAAATCTTATCTAATTTCCATTATTTAGAATAAATGTCTGGAGTGCATTAACGTACGCGTTTGGACAACGTACAAGCGTCCATTTAAGCATCTAATGCATCAGCGGCTGTACTCAAGATGGATTTTCTGCGTTATTTAGAAAATGAAATTTCAGCCGTTGCAGCAAGCAAACACTACTTATAACTTCTTTTTTAAAAAAACAATTATTTTAAAAATATTTGAACCCATTTTTATACGATTAAATATACGTATTTTTAAAGCACAGAGCAAATTATTTCGATAATGTCAATGTTTTGCGTGTTTTAATATAACATTCATCACTTATTTCGATCAACATCGCTGGAACCAAAGTGATCGAATTAAGCGGCTTTCATTCTATATGCCACGCGTGTCTATTTTCTGGCGTGTCCATGGCACGGTGCTTCCCATGTTAAGACACGCATGTCCACCCATGGCACGCACGGGATTTCCCCTCATTTCGGTTTCGAGCGCTCTCTGGCGGAAATCCAAGGCACAACGCGTTGGCATCGACGGTTGAGTGCAGGGCCGAGAAATCTAATTGAAAGACGCCGGGTCTCAGACGTCGTTAATCATCTCATCTTTCGGCGCCATTTTTATCCCCGAAGGCCTGCTTTGTAGGAAGATTTGAGTGATTAACAAACAGCGAGTAGATAATTAGAAGCGCGACGCATCCGATTCGAAAAACCGATCCACCGATTTAAAACTAATTAAAACCGTGCCTAGAAACTGGAAACCGGATTACGACAACGAGCTGAGAACTGACGAGTTTTCAACGCCTAAGTCAATCTGTCAGCAAACTAGTTCGCCAATCCTCTCGGGGAAACAGAATCCCTATTCCGGAAAATGATTCGAAGAAAACGTTTAGTAACGCAAATATATATCTCCAGATAAAACGCCTTTAAGGAAAAATATTCGACCGTATAGAAATACAATGTTCAATTTCCCTGACTGTTCCAGACATCCAGTGTGTAACTGATACACAGATACACTTTCCTGATCATCCGGACCAATGACACACCCCACTTAAGTAACGAATATATTTGTTTGCTAATTACGTGAAAAATATACAGTATAAACAGGTGATGGAATAAATTTCCATTAGAATACAGAAAATTAACATTACTATTATTATTTTTTTTCAATTTCAATTCTTTACCCTGCAGTCAGTACATAGTACCACGTGGCAGGGGGGATCATTATACAATTTGATTGACCCCAAATTCTCAATTTAATTAATTTTCCCGTATTTGGGATTTT
>JAQGBX010001494.1:0-24618 GCA_034698745.1 Megaphyllum sjaelandicum | reverse complement strand
GCACGAGCCAAATCTCACGAAATCTCCCCAAGGGGGGGGGAGGTCGAAAAATCCCAAAAAACACCTCACGTAATTTATGGACGCCCCCTTACAATCATGTAATTTTTAAAATAAAAATTGAGGTTTTTGGTTTATTATAGTTCTTGAGATTTAATATTGTCACATTTCTGAGAATGGTTGGGGAAAATAATCCTCTAAAATTTGACAGGAAAGTTTAAGGAAACTTGAGGGTAATATGGAAAAGTACAAGATTTATAAATCTGAGAAGTAAAGGAAATTCCTTGATAATATGAAAAATACGATCGAATTATGAAATACATGACAACTGGCTTTGGGAATCTCTGGATTTAGATATTCCAACGAAATGTTGGAAGTGTGTGTACATTTCCACGACCTCGTTTGAGAATGACACAAAATATAAATATAGACAATGTCTGTCATTTTTGGAGTATATCTTGCATAAAAACTCCATGAATCAATTCAGAACCTTCAGAAATGATGCATTGTTTTAAATCTCTATTATATTGGGCAGACTGTATTCCCAACACGGACGCATAAAAAGAGCACGATATAGGCCAATCAGTGAGAAGTGTCTCAGTATTCAAATTTCCACGTAAAGCAATTTGGGGTTTCCAAGAACACTTCGCAATTTAAAATCATTTCCAGGAATACCTGCATGACCACGTTTCTAATGCACACTATTATAATGTTTTGGTAGAGCAGGGATATCCTAAGAAGCCTTTGGGAATTGGATTTAAAACACGCGAGCGTGAAATTGAGGCAAACGGAATAGGGCTTTATTCCAATGTCTTTGGAGAAATAGTTTTTAATTGCCTCGCAGTCAGGATTCGTGAAAAATGTCACCCGTGAGCCTCGTAGCTGCTTTTTGCTACATTATCTTCAATTTTATTGCCAGACCTTGACTTCCATGCTTTTTCAGACGTACGTCATCTCCCAATTACGAAGAGCCTCAACCATGGGGTAAACATATAGATAAAGGCTGTGCCATAATAAAACAGGCGTTGTCTAAAACGGTGCCGTAAGTGGCAGTTGAACGTACCCAATTTATGTTGCTATTCCACTAAAGGTGGAGTCGCTTGGTTTTGACTGATTGTCGGGTTCATCTTGCACCTTTCGTGGGTGTGGTCGATGGTGACGAGTGACGGGTCAGCCGAGTTCATCGATGACCTTTCACGTACTGGGCTTTTCACCTGTCAGGAGGTCGTGACTTCATTTAGAAAACGCACATCTATGGCGTTCCATTGCACCGGTTGAAGTTCTGTGTGCATGTTAACGAAGACAGGAATGGTTGTTACACGTGAAATAGTTGTTCTGCAACCGGAAATGGATTTCCTCTAGCGGTTGACATTGTATCCTGGCAAATGAACGGCAATATAGAGGAGGTAGTTTGGATTGACAGTTATAGGGCCTACTGCTGATGATATGGTGAACGGCCATATAACTGGGATTTACAAGTGTGTGACAGTTAAATTACCGTTTATGTGGAAGGAGTAATTACCTAGATTGATAGTGAAACTGGATCTGGAATGGACATGCTACAGGTGTACTACATGAAGGCGGGATTAGCAATGATAAATTAAAGAAGGCGGAATAATGTCTGTTGACATTATTTTCATCAACAAAGGGCATGGTCTTCAAAATTGATTGACGTAAAGAAGGTGGGCGTGTGGTATAACCATGGGCAGAATCTTATTACAATTACGCGGTCGTAGTTACACCTACAATTGAGTACGAAACAAAAGTGGGCGTGGTTAGGCCAAGGAACGAAATCTAATAGAAAGTGGGCGTGAATATAGCCAGCGTTTTGCTCATAAAATAAAAGTGGGCGTGGTTATAAGAATCTATTGATATTTCACATCTTATTGAGGGTCAGAGTGGCTGATATATCCATGAGTGAAACTTCAGTAAATTTAGTTGCGGCTTATCATTTTAAATGGCATTTCAATAAAAGTGGCCATAATCGCATGATTTACACTTAAATGGAATCTTTGTTCAAAGTGTTCACCAAACAGCATATTTCAGATGTGATCTCACTGGTGGTGAGCGTGACAGAATCCATGAGTGACACCTTATTGACTGTAGGCGCTACAGAAATCATGAGTGACACCTCATTGATTGTAGGCGTTGCAAAAATCATGGGTGACACCTCATTGATTGTAGGCGTTACAGAAACCATGAATGACACCTCATTGTTCGTGAGCTTGACCATAGCGTTGGGCGTGACTTACGTATAGGGTGGGATCTTCAAGAAGGTAGGAATGGCTTATGAACATGAGTGACATTTCAAAGAACGCGGGCGTGGTTTGTAACTGTGATTAACATATCAAAAAAGAAGGCGGGGTTTGCAGCAATTTGCAGCAATTTACAGCCCATACTAGTTCATTCGAGGCTGGGTTAATGATTACTGTACTATGAAGAGGTGGAACGAGTGAACGTTGTGCTAGGGAGTCATAATTGCTCTTCTTGGCGTCCCAGTTTGTAAGAGTAAGCTCGACGGACTCGGATAGCAATTACTCGAACAATACGCAGTTGCACTCTATAATGGTACACCTACATATCAATTTAGGTAACCAATCCAAAACTGTTCGCCATGCCTGACAACTAAGCAGCCCCATTGATCTACTAATGTCTGTAAGTGGGAGTCCGCTTTCGACGACTCGCAATTACAGGTATTTGCGTGAGAAGTTCGAAGGCGATGTCGTTAGTTTTCTGAAAAATTCTCTGTCTGAACCCAACATTTAGGATTTTGGTATCGATTTACGGTCGTTATTCATTTCCTCTGAAGGAAATGCAGTGGAGGGAAATTACTAATGTACACAGGCTTAGACAAAGGCTTCGTTTGAAACTCCATGGACAAAAACGCCTTCTGTTGAAAGGTAAAGCAGACAATGTTTCAGCACGAAACCGTCTGCACAAGTCCATCGGAACAATTCCGTTGTTTATTTAAGAAATGCATTCCTCTCGTTTTGATTGATAGTTGCTTCGCCCGAGTCGCGTTGGGTTAAGCACAGACCAGACATCTTTTTTTTTTCTATTTTTCGCTTAAATCTATCGATGCGAATTTGATTTTCCTTTTACTTCGAAAGTGGCAGATGGCCGAGGGAAGGAGCTTTGACTGAATCTTGTTATTTGAACAAGGATATATCCTTTTGGATTGTTTCCGTTTAAAGCCGGGCGACACGCAACTGGGATATACTTTGTCGGCTGCATGTTTTACAACTTCAATCGATAGAGTTCGCTAGAAAAAAAAATACCCTCGTCCACTTCTCGCGCCTATTTTTTACAGGCTTTGACCTGTTCGAGGATTTTAGATCACAGAGGCGAACGCCATCCTCGTACACCAATGATTCCAGCGGTGCAGCTCGCTGTTCGCACCTTCAGGGAATAGAGACGACGCTAGAGGAAGAAAGGCACATCGCGCACTCATTGGTGTGGATACGCTATTTTCGGATAGCGCTATAAACGCATTGCTGTGAAGGTGTGCCTTTCTTTACTTAGTGGCTCAAGCATAATTTAGTTTGAAAATTGGAGACATATCCGTTGTGTTTACTAGTCACGAATGCATGTTGTTTCCAAAAAAAGTGAAATGCATGCATGTGCTTAGTGTTATTACCGGTATTTATGTATTTTTGATAAACAGTTTAAGCAAATTGCTTTAAATCCTGGATGGAAATGTGCCACGCAATTCAATTCTTTACCCTGCATGCAGTAAGTAAGTACCTTGTGGCAGGGGGATCTTTATACAAATTAAGTCAGTCTAAGCAGTCTGGTCATGATGGACCCCAAAATCACAATTGAGGGCACATTCGGATGGTCAATCTGGTGTGCACCGGTGTAGGCTACAAGGTGAGGCATAAGTCTGTTAAATCGGCACTCCCATAGTGACAAAAATATGTACTTTTTTTGGTTGTATAATATATAAATTTTTTCATATAAAGTCTCAAATGTATGAATTTGACATACAATATTTAAAACTTGCCCGGCATCGCCCGGATATTTTCAATTGTCCGGCATCGCCCGGATACTTTTCCTTTGTTTGGCATTGCCCGAATATTTCCATATGCCCGGCATCGCCCGGATATTTTCAATTGTCTGGCATCGCCCGGATATTTCCCTTTGTCCGGGCGATGCCGGACAATTGGAAATGTCTGGTGGTTGCCGGGCAATCGGAAATGTCCGGGGGATGCCGGGCAATTGGAAATGTCCGGGGGATGCCGGGCAATCGGAAATGTCCGGGGGATGCCGGGCAATCGGAAATGTCCGGGGGATGCCAGGCAATCGGAAATGCCCGGGTGGTCCTGGACAATTGGAAAGGTACAGGGGGTGCCGGACAATTGGAAAGGTACGGGGGGTGCCGGACAATTGGAAAGGTACGGGGGGTGCCGGACAATTGGAAATGCCCGGGCGATGCCGGACAATTGGAAATGTCCGGGCGATGCCGGACGATTGGAAAGGTACGGGGGGTGCCGGACAATTGGAAATTTCCGGGGAATGCCGGACAATTGGAAATGTCCTGGCGATGCCGGACAATTGGAAAGGTACGGGGGTGCCGGACAATTGGAAAGGTACGGGGGGTGCCGGTCAATTGCAAATGCCTGGGCGATGCCGGACAATTGGAAATGTCCGGGGGTTGCCGGACAATTGGAAATGTCCGGGGGTTGCCGGACAATTGGAAATGTCTGGGGGTTGCCGGACAATTGGAAATTTCCGGGGAATGCCGGACAATTGGAAATGCCCGAGTGGTGCCGGACAATTGCTAATTGTCCGGACGGTGCCAGGCATATGGAAATATCCGGGCGATGCCGGACAAATGGAAATATCCACCGAAAAACTGATGTTTTTGTAAAATTTTCCATTTATCATATTCAATCAATCAGGTAAAAAAACTACTTACAAACTCTTTACACTGTATACTGTATGTATATTGCATTTCATTTTCCGTGTTTCATACTGTATTCTGTTCTTGATATGGGATAACTTGAGTTGAGTTTCAATGCTTGCATGGAGACCTCAGGAGCCGCTTAATAAAAATATATAGGAAATAAAACACGTAACATTTTTTTAAATTGCTCTTCTTTCTTGATACAAAGTATGTTTCACAAACTAATGGATGAAAGAAGAAGAATCTTGACGTTTTATCCACATATATATTCTTCTTTTATATATCTTGAGTGCGTGGTTCATTTAACTGTATAAAATACAGTACAGAATATATGAACAGTTAAATGAACCACGCACTCAAGATTCAATTATTTTGTTATTAGACATTCATGAAACTTATCAGATTTCATATAATATAATGGCGCGATGTTAATTTATCGGCAAAGAAGCTGTGCACTGAGCATATTAAAATAATGTGCGCTAAAATTATGATCAAATATGGAATAACTGGCTATCTTTTTTCTTTGATTATTCAAATGAATTAAAGGAAGAATTCTGCAAAATTATCTCGCCATTGTCAGCATTTTCCCCGAAACAACTCGCATCGCAGTCGCACTGTAATCTCGCGTTGCCTTCAATTAAACGATTACGTGCATGAGTTTTATTAATTAAAAGATTGCGCGGCGCTATTTAATGTGCGTGGAAATGTTATTTACACGTTAAAATCGCGGAGATCTGAAAAGGAGATCGTTGTAAACAGCTTAGTAATGATGTAATCCGATCAACCTACATAAAGGCCGGCATGGACTCAATAATGCATGCGCAGCATTGATTGAACTTCGTGCTATGCTTTCACCTGCATTATAAAACAGCAAGCTGGTAGGCTGTGAGCTAGCCACGTGCTTTTAAGCTGGTTAGGATGGAAATAAATGTTGCAATTCCATTCGCGAGACACTATCGCCTAGTGCATCCTTAGAAATAGTGGTGGTTAGCCTCTCTTTTCTCACTATAGAGCTTGAAAACGTTTAGCAAGTTTACACATTCAAAACTCGTAAACAAACATGGTATAGCAACATACAGTACATGTACAATTGTACATGTAGGCTATATATGCTCACGTCGAAGCGTAACGCATAATATGCAAAACTGTTCATGAAATCAACATTTCTTTGACAGAAATCTGCATAAAAGGATAGTTTTGTCACCATTTTTTGAACAAAATTAATATCATGAGCTCTTCTCATTATTTGTGGTTAGCATTCTCGTCTCCGGCCCATTCGGTAGTCTTACCCTCGATTGTGGTTTTACATGGTTTCCCACAATTCCTCCAAGTGAATACTGGGATAGTTCATATATTATTAATCGGCCATGAGCGTCGTAATTCCTATCTTATCCCATCCTCCTCGATATTCTTAAATACGGGAAAATATAACTAAATTGTTATGTTGGGATCCATCATGACCAGATGTTTAGTGGACTTAATTTGTATAACGACCCCCCTGCCAAATGATACTATGTAAACTGACTACGGGGTAAAGAATTGAATTATGTAACAAGCATATATTCTGTATTATACTTTAAGATATTGATTGCTGTTATAGAAATGAGATGAAAATTATCGATGCCCAAAACGAGTTCATAAAAATGGAAGCTACTTGTTTTTTTCAAAACAATTCCAATTGACTATCCAATACAATCTACAAATTACAAAAATGCGTGTTCATATATACATGTATATATATACAGTAGTTACCTAAATACATTCATTTGAGGCATGTAGGCACATTTCTTTAATGTCAGCAGGAACCTCAACACTTAGAAGTATGCAAAAAATTCAACTAATCGAGTTTAAAAGTATCAAATATGCATCGCATGGCTAATTTGCAACAACATAGTGCTTTTTCCACGCAATTTGCGTATTTCATCGAGCTGACTAGAAAACTCATTAAAGTTGGTTTTGTTCATGCAGTCATGGTGTAATAACCTCTGTAAAAGACTTTAAAAGGCTGCTTTACTTATTTAAGATATGTTAACTATGCAGGCTAATGCATATATTCGCCTAAGTATAGGACTTTTCTATGTACACTTATATAGTTAAGACTTTTTAAAACAAATTAATTAGCAATAATGAATGCCTTTTGAAATAAGATACTCTTGAATGTTGCATTATATATTCTACTCTGTATGTTTTGGATTTTTCTTACTATTTATTAACTTTTTGTCCACGTCTTCTT
The DNA here is from genome assembly GCA_034698745.1 of Megaphyllum sjaelandicum. Lineage (NCBI taxonomy): Eukaryota > Metazoa > Arthropoda > Diplopoda > Julida > Julidae > Megaphyllum > Megaphyllum sjaelandicum. The sequence continues at coordinate 17,482 of JAQGBX010001494.1, read as the reverse complement.
ACGTATTTAACTTCACTTAATTGGTATTATTTTGAGAATGCACAAAAAATAACGGGCAAATTAAGTGCATTATATGAACATTGAGGGAAATTTCAATATAATCCGCTTATTTAAAATTGAATTAAGCGAATTTATCGAAAAATGCTTTTCACGATGTTTTGTCTGACATTCTTGGCTTTACCGCCCACGTCTTTGCACGTTTCTTTAAATCTGATACATATCATGAGATATAACGGTATGTCGTTAAAGTGAGGCAATTATTCGTATTTATAAACATTCAAATAAGCAATATCCATGGCGTTTGCGTGGCTCATAAAGTTCGCTTAAAATGATGGCAATAATCATCATCACTCCCTTCGGAAAATACATTATATCGCAATTTATGTTCTCACGTAAACGTATATATAGATTTCAATTTCGTATTTAATAGAAATCATGTTTATGTATGGTGCATCATACGATTCTCTTTAATTGTCAAACTCGAATGTTCATGAATTCTCCATATTTCAGTTCATCCTATAATGCGGCTCCAAATAAACTGCGTCCCGTTTTAAAAATCAATACGCCGCAGTCGCTTGCACCAATCGGAAGTATAGAAGAAAGACGAAAGGCGCTAAAATTTCGTACCTAATTAAGGGATCGATTAAGCGTGCAATAGAAAAAAATTGAAAAGTGATGAAAGAAATCTCTCTTAAAAATATATACAATGTCTGGCATTTTTTTTATCAACGAAGAATATTTATTTCTGCGCTTCATTACAACATATAAAAAAACGTTTCCATCAAATTTTTTCGGTCTTTTTTGATAAAATAATCAAACGGCCTTTAGTCAATTAACCCGTAAACAGATCGTTATTAATTCCAGAACGTAAACATGTTTTCACGAAATCATCTCTATTGTATTGAATTACTTCATATTTAAATGTCCTTGACATTTTTGTTTTATTTCTGCATGAAAAGATCGAGAAGTATAAAAACAATAAATGATGTAACTAATATGTAATATCTAATAAAAAAATAACGTTTGGGAAAAATATTAACGTTCAAAGTATAAAGAATTTTGATTGTAATTATATGCGTTATTTTTCTCATGAAGCAACAGTATATACGTTCAAAAATGTTGTGTTCACAATTGTATACATTGTAGTATACCTGCCAGCCACATAAATGTGTATGTGCCGTTTACGGCCATCTACATAGAACAAATTTTAAAATTTTCTTTTTTAACTTTCCGTAAAATAATGAAGTGGAGAAGTTCGTTTAAGGGGACATGTTATGTACATGTCAGCTCGATGCATTGTAGCTGATTAGCTTAACGGTCCTGTTAATTAAGTGATCGTTGACCTTGTCCGTTCTGCATTTAAGGATATATATATACGTCCGACCAACGCAATTCACGATTTTCCATATTTTCATACAGCCGCAATTTGCGGCTCCTTTGAAAAACTGACCGTCCCTCGTTAAAACTGACCAGTAGTCGGCCCTTGATTGGTCGAACGATTGATTGCATTTTTCCAGATTTTCTTTCGAGTCTTTCGTTTTTATGTTTTTGCATCGAAATGGGTTTTCGCGGAAGTGGAAAGTGCCATTTAATATTTCATCGCTAAGTGACCACTTGCTTCGCAGATTGGGAAATGACCAGCACCATCCCCCCGGATGATGCAGGAGTGCGTGCCGTGGCGAATAAAGGGAGGCCGTTAAAGTTGTGTAATCGTCGGGGGTGTGTTATTACGACCGTCGTAAAACGAGGCTTTTCTGGTCACTTAGTGGATACAAAACATCCAATCACCATATTAGCCATGCCGTGGATTGCGTGCGCCCAACGCCAACTGAGGTTTGTGCGTCCAAGTACGCCATATGCACTCTACTTTATGGTACATATCGTAACAACGCTCGCTTATTACCGGGTGTTTGTATGTTTTGCCAGATACGTGTTAACCGTCGAATTTGTTCCCCATAAAAATGGGAAATATATTACTCCCATACGTCTTCTTCGGCTAATAACGTTGATTGCTTTGGCAGGTGCCATATGCTCGTTTAATTCGCCCATAGGACGTACCGTATGGGTGGAGATCTGTCCAAATTCAATTGACAGGCCGTTTTACGACTGCGGAGGCTTGTTGGGATAGTTCGTTGAAACGATTTTTTTTCTCGTCCTGAATTTTATCGTCACTTTCAAAATGATTTATTCATTATGAAGAGCTTGTTCTATTAAGCCCAGTACACACTATGCGAAAACCATAACTAAAAAACTTTAAACTTTAAACGTGAAGGGAAACAAATTCAACAAATTCATGAAACTATAGTTTTTTAAAACATTGCAAAAAAAACAACCACATCTAATGTCACCATAAGTTCGTTTATTTCTTCCTTTTCACTAAAGAGCTGTAAGTTTTATTTGGAATAATTTCATAAACCATCGATAATTTAATGATTTAAAATATCAGGTTAAGGTACGCAATCATTTGTACTTTATATATCAATTATTAATAACGTCATGAATATCAGAGAATAGGTACAATTACTGTAGGTGCATTATTTTTCAATTTTATTATTTATAGTATTTTATTCATACATGGATATATATATATATATATACTGATCGAAATCGGTAGGCACATCTATAATTACAGACTTCAAAACACGGTAGATACGATATGCTGTCGTCTGCAGTATCATCGATATCGTGCAAAATCAAGCGTTGATAGCAACGCCATCGCCAAGAAGTATCGGCCTAGTTTTACCAGATAAAAGCGAGATACCGGACACTCGACGCGTAGGGAAATCTTAGCTAGAAAACTTGATTTTTTTAGTTTTTGGTTTTGTCAAAACAGTTAACGAGGAAATTTCATTCGTTGCCACAAACCTGAAAAGTTTCAAGTTTTTGATTTATAATACAACTACATTTTTCTGATATTGTGTAGGCTACTGGCTTTAGAGTGACGATATATATATGAGCAGTTTTAGCTGATTTAAAATACAGTAGAACTTCTCTTATATGAACCCTCTATTATATGAACTCATCAGCACGTGGCTTATTGATAAATTTGGACTTTTTGGAATGTGGAAATGTTGAGATATCTATGAATATCCATGGCACATGTACAGTTGAATATAATGGTTACATATATTACCTCAATGCAGAACATGTTTTTCAGGTAATTTCATTAGTATCCTTTCAGATAACGTAGTCAATGTCAGGAATCGAAATATTTGTAAAATGTTGGATTTTCTTATTTATTTATTCTTTAAACTGCTTTTGTGCATCTTTAGATCAATGAAATACTGGTTTTTACCAAGAAAAGGGAAATTTGTCAGCTATGGCGCACAACTAAGCTGTATTAAAAATCACTTGGGAATTGGCAGTTTTTCTAAAGTTGTGAAATGAATAAAAATAATTTTTCATATCGGCGATTCCATAAGAATAAATTGCAAAAATGGAGGGATTTTGCAGAATAATTTAAAATACACGTATGTTTCTAATATGGTTGATTAATGTTTCTTGCGTGGATCCTTTATCGTTTAATCAGTAATCCATTGATCGCAAGATGTATAAAAACGATCATCCATCTCGTTTTCACCGAGCCCAAATCGAATGGAATTTAATATCCCTTAAATTTCTTGGAATAATAAAGACATTTTTAATTTAACCTTGCAATTTGCATATACGCTGCAAATCATATCCACTTTAAGAATCTATATATCTTAGCTTCTTCCGTTTTAAAAGTAGTTCCAAAGCATGGCTGTTCGTGACAGCCCTTTTTAACAACCGAACTGAAAATCAGTCCGAATGTTCCTCTTCACTCGAAATAAACGCGATGAAATTTTGATTAGGAGTAATTGTTCGGTGATCTTTTAGGAAGAGTATTATGTCAGTGTGATGACCATCAAATTCGTCAGATGAACACAGCTAATAATGAATTCTGGAGCCTAATTAGGTTAATATTTAGCCGGAGATGGCAGCAATGGACATTAATTTCGTCGCGAGTTGGGAGGAAATTAGTTTTCTGCAGAAATGGATCTAATTAAATAAGTTTTGCCTTCAGAATATTCACTCCGGCATGGAACGAAAAGAAATTGTCGTATTTCCTAATTAAATTATTTAATTAGAAATTCATTAGCGAGCTACTTCATAAAAACGCATACGGCGTAATGAAACTTGAAAATAACTATTATAATGTCGTTTTCGTGCAAGGTGGTTGCGAAATCGTAATCAGCGCCTTTAGAAATGTTCCAATGTAAGTTTCAACACGTCTTCTTTTTTTATCGAAATAAATCTACATGTAGATAATACATCGAACGCGTCGTAATCACGTTTTAAACGTACACAGTACATGCATGTATACTGTATACTGTATACGTTCAAGTATAATTTTGTACTATTTGAGCATGTGCCTGTATGTGTTTACGAATTTGCGAAAGCATTTCAAGTTTTCTTTCCAATAGCGTGTTTATGTCATGTTATGAAAGGTGGTGATTTGGAAAACATGGTCTAAGGCATCATGAATACCCGAGTTCCTAACAGGAAACGTGCCACCAAATTTTACATTTAATGCAGGTATCATATACGCTTTTAATATGCTCCTGTATCTGTAACATATTAACATAATACCATTTCTGGTCATGTTTAGACTACACGTGTTTGTGTAGTGTTTCTGAATATTCGGAATACAGGTGCCCAGTAATGAGCCCCAGCAAATTAAGATAATGAATGACCTTGTACTTTACATGTTTACCAACTGGGCAATCTACATGATCTTTTTCTGATTCTGAGTATGAAATTGTTACCTTGGTAATTTTTTTAAGTGTTGATATTGCTCCGTATAATGCTTTATCTTCTACTTATCAATTACATGAAAACTTAATTAAGTATGCATTATGTGAGTCTTAAGAGCCGAAAAGCGTATAATGCTCTTCCAATTTTCTGTTTGAATGTCTTTTTTCCTCCCGTTATTTTCAAAGTGGATATGCATGTACGCTGAAGTCAAAGGCAGCGAATAGCATGTTAATTTCCCTACCGTGGTAACCAATCGTGAACGTCTAATTAAAAATAAATTTCTAAGCAAAGGCCTTGCTAAGAAAAAAGTTAAATTATAGTGAAGTTCTTCGTCTATGCGCGTTTTTCGTTGACTTCAAGATGCGCTTCTATGTACTGTGATAAAGCATGCAATTATTGTCTTGTTTGCCGAACGCAAACCAGACTAATGACTCGCTAGATTAACTTAGACAGTTCTGCATCAATTATTCAACAGGTATCCGTACACGTGCGTGAGCTAATGCTATTTTAAGAGCCATAAAGTTCGGCGTCAAGGTGACTGTTAGGCTATAGAAAATCTGGGATTTGTTCCATCTTGCTTTGCTTTTCCTCTCCTCATGCGAATACAAGGTTGGAACTTGTTAAGAGTGTGATAAATGCATAATTAAGCCAGTTGGATCGATATAATATGAATTTGAAAATTCTTTTAAAAACTAATAACGAAAATCACTTAATGGAAATTTGGCATTACATACTACATGTATAAACATAACATGAACATGTAAATACTGTACATGTACTGTGCTTTACTTGCTATTATTTTTAGATTGCAAATAAACATGAAAATTCCAAAATTGGTTGATGCTGCCATAAATCTAAGAAAATTACATATTTCATATTATCAACGTTTCGTTAGTTCATCTAGTAATTTCCCTTAAAGGCTAATTGTGAATTTGGCCTATCTCCATTTTATATGTATTTTTTTATCGTTATCATGTGTTTGTTTCGTGATACAGTGAGAGTGGTTTTTCATGGTTTCCCACAATTCCCCAGTCGAATGCTGGGATAGTTCATACATTAAATCTACCATGACCGTCTTCCTTTCCCATCCCGTCGTCTTTCGTATTTATATTTGGTTCTGCTTCAGCCACGTACAGTGAAGTACACTGTATCTTTCTATTGTTGCCGGTTTTAAGCCCGTGTTAATGGAATGGGTTAAGCAGATGATTGGCGATGCGCTGCTCGTTATAAAACCGACAACGCGATTGATATGCATCATTGGCTCGGTTTACGATAACAAAGGGCTTTTCACCCATGGTTGATGATGATGATGATGTTGTAAAATAGAGCGGAGACGCATGTACGTTTTGCGTCATTGAAACACGTGCAAGATCCTTCACTGAATATTTGGCATTCCTTTTGCTAATTAGAAGGAAATGAATTTAGTAAGATATGTTATAATTGGGTTTCCATCACCATTTTGCACTTGTAAATCTCGATAACATCGTAGACCGGAAGTTTCGGGCCGGTGTCATGAATGATATATAGGCCTACATGTATTGTAGGTGTTATAATTCACATCACATGGGTTATCAAATGCCATCATCGCGTCATGAAAAGTCTTTTTTCCATCTTTCGATGACGGATTTTCATTTGAAAAGCAGGTAAAATGACGCTTGGAAAGACATTTCCATTACAGATGGCATATGGGGCTAGAGGCCATCTATCGTGGGTGAGTTGCAGCAAAGCTAAAAATCAATGATGCAATTTGAAGCGAGTCAACTATCGCAGTTGAAATATACATTTACCGTAATTGACTTACTGCTAAACGTCAACGATAATGGCCGCCAAAGCAAAGAATTGCACCAAATAATTACCACTAGGGAGGAAAGCCTACAGTAAAAGGCACTAAAATGACGCCGTCACGGCTTAAGACGAGTCACGTGACGTACTGCGATGCGAACTCGAGAGTAAATGCCACCGCTCGTTAATCATTCGTTAGTTCGTCGCAATTCAAAAATTTCAAGCAGGCTTTAAGAGAATTATGAAATGGTAATAAGACCCATCCCATTCTTGCACAATCGGCTAAAGAAGCATTATGATTGTTGGAAATGGAATTATTAGTTTCATTAAAATCGTCCCCCTATTGCAATGAACTCGATGCCTGTAACTTGGAAATGAGTGTCGCTTTAGAAGTTGCATGCATATACAGTGCTCTAAATGTAGGCCTACATTGTGAGTGAATGGCTAGCGAAGGGACAAATTTGAACCTGTGCACTGTGCCAGGAACGAAATTGACATTGATAACTCGGAAAGCAAATGTTTTAGACAAGTAATGCCAATTTAAATGATAAAGTAGCAGATCAGATGCATTATAATTTTCTGAAACATTTTTGTTCTGTTGAGTAGTTAATGTGAAGAAAGCTAATAGACAAGTTGTTATGGAATTAAGTTCAGCTTATGGAAATTTACATACTGTACGTGTAGTTTGCATAGTATTAATTAAGCTTGTAATTTTTTTAAACATTTCTTGGACTTTTTGGAAATTATTTTTAAAAATTGTGTTAATTCATCATGATTTTTTGGCAGTTGTTTACGCAAATTCCACATGTTCGAATTTAGTTTTCATAAATTCGTTATGGATATTATGACATTTTTGATAAATACTCGTGTTTTAACAAACGAGTTTTTGTGAAAAAGAAATATTTTACGTAGGCTACGTTTCGATCCAATTGCTACTGTTTCGTATCAAAGTAGTTACGTCTACAACGTATACGGTAGTTAATTCTTTATCAATTAAAGTTTATGAGCAGCGCTGAATTTCGATTTTTTACATAAACTGCGAAAAATGCATTCGTTTGAAATCTAATGCACCAACTCAACTCACACCCTTAACATGTTTACGTTTCACAGATGTGCAACATTTGTTTAATATATTGTTGGAAATTCTCATAAATTCGAAACATTAGAACTCACTCGTACTTTACTTTCTTGTTTATCAGAAAACTCATTATATTCAAAGGTTAAGATTTGCGATCATTTTGAACAGATGTTCACAATCAACATTTATTCAAGAGCTGTTCTTCGTCTTGAAATCTACTTTTATTAGCGGCATTTGACACCCTGAGTGCACCTTTAATTTTGCCATTGCTTATTCGAAATAATTTAAATATTTTTGAGACAGTAATGGAGTGATTGCATTTTCGCATAAATATTTTGGTATTCGTTGAATTAATGCGTGGGCATCATCTATGCTGTATCCCAACGAAATACATGTGGATTCAACCTACGTTCTGTCCACCTTGCTTGCGCTATGTAGCAATAACTAGCTGATTATGGAAATTAATTTTGACTGAACTATCTCGTTGAAACCAATTTCAGCGTAGTTTTATGATAGCCACAGAGGCACACGAGTTAGTAAGCACGCAACATTTTATAATTAGAATGCCAAAAATAGAGACATTTGGATGCATGTGACCAGCCAGTGAAAAGTAACATTAATCCTTCTTGGCCAACCAAAGTTGTCCTACATTTTCTTTAAAGAAAATTGATATTTTAAGAATTTGTGTGAATCTTAAGATTTTCAAAACTTTCTTTACATATATAGGATGACAGGGTGACCATAACGCTAATTCCTGCAACGGTCAAAACGAAGAATTTTTCATAACATGTTACAGAAAATTTTTCAATACCCTGATTATTTTATGTAGATGTTATCTTGTACATTTCTAAGTAGGAAAATTTAGTTATATTTTAAACACTGTTTTTGAGTGGAGCAAATTATCCCTTATAGTCCTCCGTAAAAGCGTTTTTAAGAATTCTTAATATTCTTAATAGAACTACCATGTGGCAAAATTAAATGTATTAAATAGTGTATGAATTTTATATCGACCATACACAAAAAGTGTCTCTTTATTGTTGTGGCAAACCTTTAAAGAATGAAATTTATTCAAATATTTCTCGGGAAAGAAAAACGATTCAACGGCCGTTTATGTTTAATCGACAGTTTGCTATTCATCATTTAGACTCGTTATTCGTTTGTTAGATTCTGATTGCGCGTTAAACCGTTGTTTCAATACTTAAATTTGATTTATAACCCAACAGGCAATTTGACGATTGCGAGATCGACTCTCGTTTAATTCTTGATTCCCTTTAATTCCCATTCGTTAAATCGGTTAAGCCTAACTGGAACATTTTTCACCCGACGTGAACGTGGTCTTGCTCTCGAGTGCAGCATTAATAAAGCTATCATTTGACGCAATAAAGCGTCGCATCGCAATAATATCTTCTTAATTGATGTGAAAAATGATGAAAGCTAATCAATAATAATTTCGTTACTCATGTACCGAATGTGTGTAGTCATGCTCTAATAAAATTAGATGCATTAAATTAATTAAGGGCCAACCATTAACCCGTACACGCCTGGGTTTTAATATTCGAAAAAATTAACAAATGAATTTTCGTGCCCCGAGGGACTCTTTTGATACTTTGCCTTAATTCCTCAAACAAAAAATGCTAAGGATGACTGTACAAACATTAATAGACGACTATTATCAACCAAACAATTTGTTTCTGGTTAACCTTAGGGGGAATCAACCTTTTCTTGCGTATTACTCTTGCAGATTGAGACATGTACATGTTTTGTATGTAGTTTTTAACTAGATTGCCCCTTAAAACAGGCAAGCTGAGCTTGCTTTTATGCTGTGTTTGCCTGTACTCGTTTCTAATACAATGCAGGTACTGCAAATATGATATCGGTCATATTTGTGCATATGTTCACTCACTTTTAAATAAAAAGGTCAAAACACGTATGTAAAGGTATTTAGAATCAGTTAGATTGATTGCCCCCTGAAGCAGGCAAACATTGTGTGCTTTGATGCTGTAAGTGGTTGCCTGGAACCTTTTATTATACTTGTACAATGCATGTAATGTACACTGTAAAGTAAATAGCATCACCATTGCATATTAAACGTGGACCCATACATGCCCAAATTTACGTCATTTTAAAGGAAAAAAAAATTTTTGAGGTGTTTAAAAAAATTTGAATTTATAGATTGCTCCTTAAAGCAAGCAAACACAGCTTGCTTTAATGCTGTAAGTATTTGCCTGGAAAAAAAATACACAAACTACATGTTTATATGCAGTGTACATTGCATTAAAATATTCCACCTACAATTAAAAAAAAATAATAATAATCGTTTTATAGACATTCTATCCAAAAAAATCGTAAGAAATAAATTGCTAAGGATTGATTCGTGCTTATTATGAAATAGCAGTCTCTGAAGTTAGTAAACGCTAAGCATGTATTGTGACTGTTGTCTATGGCTCTGCGAAGAGCTCTTTGCTTTAATTTCCCAAGCTCCGCACGACCTTCGTCGTTTATCCAATTTTGCCATAAAATTCGATTCTGTCCCAGTGGTCATTACAATGGCCATAATCTCTTCTCCAAAATGCATATCTGGTCACGTTGCGCGCGTTTTTGACGAGCATATTGTCGCCTGGCAATTGATCGACTCGCTGAATCCTGCGGATTGAAGACGATTTAGGAGGAGTTTCAACCGTCGACAAAACATGATTAATGGCTCTCCGGACCGGGTCATGATTGCATTTCAGAAATATACACGCGAAACAAAACGACGACACGGTTTACCGACAATTTAATGATCTAGGATAGAGAAAAGGGTCACGTGCCACGCTTCAACAAATGCACGTTTTCGTTTTCATTTTAACGTTAACGTCGTTTTGTGCACCCTAAAGAAATCAAGCTTTATGTATGTAGCTCCAGTATCCTACTTTTAAAAGGTTAGCTTGCAACAACAAGTATGGCAAAACTTGTGTTCATGCACACTTTAAACAGGCATGCCCAGATAATCAAAACAAGTCAAGATGCCATCAACTGTCAATAACATGAATTTTGTTTTCTAATTTTTTTTTGCGTAAAAAATGAATATTATTTCGAAAAATTTCGGCATTTTTCTGCATTGTCAGTAGATTAACTCGCTTAGAGCGAGATGGATGAAATTCGCCGCGAGACGGAATTGCTTCTGACACACGGTCTATATTCTCTGACAACTCTTGTCACCAACCGCCATTGCTTCTGGCTCACTCAATTCAATCCATTGCACATTTTAACCTAAAAAAAGTCGTTTCGCAGCCTCGTGGCATTGGTGTCAGAAATAGTATACACAAACCAACTTTGAGTGAACCTTGCTGGATGACAAAATGCAACTTCCCAAACCCCCAATTTTCCGAAAAGTATGCATTTTATGATTGGAAGTGACAGCGAAACTTATCTTTGAACTGTTCCCTAGAAGAAGAAGAAAAGTTTACATATGCATGTACAATTCCATAACGCGATTTTCAATGGAATGCCAACTGTATTCGAGAAATAAAGGTCGATCGAAGAATTCACAGTGCTGAGGTGATATTTACAGTATTTAACACCCATTTGAGACTATATCTTATGATAAGTTTTAGATTTGGTGCCATAGCACGCAGTGCATTTAATGATTTATTTATTTATTTTTTTCAAATTTATATTTTTGAGCAAATGTTATGACGAAAGTTTTATCATGTAGTTTGACGAAATTTAAAAAAAAAGACTATTTAGAATCTGGGTGCAAGCCATTTAGAGCCACCACTTATCAGTACCGGTGAAACGTATAACTGCATTTATACGCAGTATACATGCCATCACTTGATGTGTATTTTAGAGAAACCCTGTCAGGAGCTTGAAAAAAGCGAATCGTGAATGCTTTTATAAAAGGAATTTAGACAAAATAATAGTAGCACGTTTTATTTGTTTTCAGAAACTTATGTTTTTCCGATAGCCTGCGATATATTTATAGAATCAGCAGTTTAGCATGCCCTAAATATGCGAGGAATGTGTTAATCGTATATGTTTTTGAAACGTTAACTTGTTGTACCTGTTTTACAATGCTCTTATTTTGATTTAGTGTTATAAACATGAATTTGTTTCCTTATAGCTGGTTAGCTTTCATTTTTGCTTTTTTTATAAAGAACTTTTTTATTAAAGCATGTCTATTCTATTTGGCCCAAACTGGTGTATTTTAGCTAGATATGTATTTTTCTTAATGGTATGAAATATTGCGAAATGATTCCTCCATATTTTTCTTCCGCACGACGGCCGATTTCATTAAAGTGATTTCCCTGGAAAATACTAGCCTACGAATAAATTGAAAAAGCATGCAAATATTTTGCAAATAATTATATCCGTAATTGATCCAAATATTGGTGATGGGAGGAAATTTGCCGAAAACAAACCGTAAAATTAGAATGCAAATGAATTCATAAAATAAAGCTAAGCTAATGCTTAAAATCAGTTTATGCAAATATCAATTTTATGCCATGAAAAGCTGGTGCTAGTAAAATGAAGGATGGCTGACGAAGTGCGTTGCAGGGATGCTTTTATGACTTAATTTGCTGCGAATTTGTTTCGTCTAAGCTAGGAAACCATGGGCAAGTGAACCTATGTAACCGGCACCAAAATTATGTGAGTTTCTGTTAACGTGTCAGCTTTATTGACCTAACCCCAGAGGTAGCATTTTGCAACATGCCGTTATTGCTTTAGTTGTTCAGGGAAGGTTAATGGGGAGATTCTAGCGCCCATTATCAACTTACGATTAAGATAATCCAGGATTAAACTGAAATCAGAAGACCAAAAAGGCAATCCAAACGACAGCATTCCAATTACGGTACATGTAATTGGAGTGTTCAACAACATGATTTAAGTATGGGATTAGTAGTAACATAAACTAGAATTACATAAACGTATCTCTCAATGCAAATTTTGATTTTTTGCATAAATATACTTACAGTAGAGTTGATTTATGAATGTTTTTTATGATCTCTACATTGATTTTGACATGACCAAATTGCGAATTTTAATTGTAAAGTTTCAAATCTTTGCAAGGATGCTTTTTTATTCGCAACTAAGTAGCCATATTAAGAAAAAATAAATATACTGCTTTTGCAAAAGTCAAATGGTAGGCGGTTTTGTTATCATAAACACAAGATTAGTTAGCATCAGTATCATGCATGTTAAAATCTAGTCCACACCCGTCATACACCTACATGTATATCCACAGTGTTTCTTTAGCCCCTAGTTTTATTGTGACAACGTTGGCGTTTCCTCTTTGAGTGCTAATTTGGCCATCTTCAGAAAGCTCCTTAGTAACGGTATCATCTAAAGTGGAACGTAATCATCGGTGTTTACTTTGCCCGGAAAGTGAATGTAATTAGAAACGAAGGTGTCGCTGCGGCCCTATTTGGTTTCGGGGGAAAAATTGACCAATCGTTTGAAGAGGGGGGCGCTCATAGACCGTGATTTTTCCAAGTGACGCTCGTCTTGGGACTTGCTTTTAATATCATGGCTGAAGAATTCGAGCAGCAACCCACTCTCGCTAAATGCCCCACAACATAATGTCATAACGGCTTTTATGGGGTTTTTAACCCGCCTTCGCGCTCATGTATGTGCCGTAAGATGAAGGTGATGTTCCCATCCGCCTCCCTTCATTTGTCCACAAAATGAAACAGTTCAGCCTTAATGGCCTGCTGCTATAGCCTTATTTCTCCTTCAGATTAAACTTTTTTTTTCAGCTGGGCAACTTTAAGCGCTCATCATTAAGATTAATGAATGTGTTTTCGGTATCGGCTTATGTTTCGTACGTGTAATCATGTTTTTGTTTCTTATTTTCTCATCGCCGGAGACTGGAAACATGAACTGAGCAATATTCGCTTTTAATCCTACGTTTTTTTTGTTATTTTTTTCTTTCTGCTTTTCTGCGAAAACCCCTCGTTCGGATGGTTATTACCTGAGACGTTCGGAAATTCTCAGCCGCTGATCCTTTTGAGCAGTTTACGATAACGTTTATTTTTTATTAGCCATTGATTTACTAAGCAAATGTCCGTTTTGATGGGGGCACGTAAAATATAGCGATGCGAATTTGTTTCAGTGTTAATGAGTTTTGTAAGCATCATTACACGAGTAGGGCGAAAATATTCTTCTAAAACCTAAAGGAAGTAACGTTAAGGTGACATGAAAAATATTCGATTGGCTACAATTCGAAGTCAGGTGACGAAATATAGACGAAAATAAAACGAACATTATATACTGTATATATAATTTTTTCTTGGTGGAAATACGTGTATCTCATGCAACATCTCATTGCTGGTGTTCTGGGAACAGTATGGCTCGATTTATTGAATGAGTGGTGAGATAACGAACTTATATCAGTCTTCAGGAAACTGCACATGTACATGTTTTGTAACAGTCTGAAGACTGTTATTCTGGGAAGTGTAGTTTCTTGAAATAAAGGTTCTGCTGATTTTTTGCTCTATAAACTGTATCGGTTTTATGGAAATCTTGTCGACATTGGCTAGCAGTGTTAATGTTCTGACAACAGCATTGGTATTCTGGAAATTCTTGTGTATTGGGAAAAAATCAATCCCACGGCATTCAGTGAAGGTGGGGTTAATGAGTTCCACTCTTGCGATGCATATAAATGTGTGATTAACAGAAACAATGACGCTAAATATCCTGACACCCATGATGACCCAAGTATGCCATATTTGCAGACAGTCTTAGAAATTCATGCGTAGTCTAAATACAACAATGCAGATTTCAGATAAAAATTGAGTGAGGTCCATCATTTTGACTTCCTTTCTCTATATAGCTTCCTATATCGACTCTATAGATTTCGTTCATCTTATTTTTCAGCTTTAGATTGTGTGTCGATTTGCTATCTCGACCGTAGGTCGAGTGATTGTTGTTAAGTTGGCATTGAATGCATATTGTTACTTAAGTAATTCTCGTTAGTTTTTCTCCTATAATTCATCAAGTTTTGCGCTTACGCTCGGAGCGTTGCCCTAATGCCATCGTTTCAGTCTATCAGTTAGTACGTTGTGCTCGGGTGGTAATTTATCGGGGAATTAGTAGCCGATTATGTAAACTCAATTATTGCAAATGACTCCAATTAGCCTGATACCGTTCGAGCGAATGCGGTCGTATTCTCCGTAGCATATTCGTTTATTTTAATGTGGAAAACCGTGTTTATTCAGGCTACGAAACACGGTTAATGCGAGATTGCACGCAAGAGATAATAAGTTTTGATACAGTCAGCGTAATGAATTTAATGGCGGACGCGTACATTATTGATGATGGCTAGACTGGTCTAGAGTAGCCCCTGTGCACTCTTGAGCAGAGTGACACGTGCATTTCTAATTAAGGGATTAACAAAAGTAATCACGTTTATTTGGTCGCAATTAGTTATTAGCACATCGTACCGCACATTTGTAAGACCTATTTGCATGTATGCATAGTGCTTCACATTCCAACACTTGATAGATTTTAAATTAGTTTAATACGACATCGGCCAAAAATAATAAAGCCATCGTTTTCAATTTTCCACGTTTATTAAAGCGAATAAAAGGAAATAAGCTAATATTCGTAAACGTAAAATTTTGATTTGTCATTCAAAGTTGACGCGAGAGCAAATGATGTAGAATTTGAAAACATAAATAGACAGTTTTGAGAATGCTATTTGTTAGATCATTCTAAACTGTTTGATTCGTTTGTGCATGGGAACTGAATTTCCGATGGATCAATGTTTCGGTATATTTAATGATTTGGATAATCTAATGAATGCAATTTTGAAACTTGCATCATCTCAAAATGAAAACAAGTCGAGTTGTGACAATAATTATGATGCGGGAGTGCAACAAATGAATCAATGTTTCGGTATATTTAATGATTTGGATAATTTAATGAGTGCAATTTTTAAACTTGCATCATCTCAAAATGAAAATAAGTCGAGTTGTGACACTGCTGATGCGGGAGTGCAATATTTGTAAAAATAACCTCTCGCTAAAACCATCAGTTTTCGACGTGCTTAATATCGGACCAATGAGAACCGGTATCACGTGGCTTTGTCATAGAACCCCCGTCTGAAAAAAAACCCTTATGCATCCGGGTAATTTCCGCCATTGCAACGAGTGAAACCACGTGATACCGGTATAATTACTAAATCTGCATCGTCGATGCTCGGTGCAATTCGTTTATTGGATCATAGCATGCATGGTAAGGCAAAGTTTTCCATCGGTTTTTTCTGGAGCAGATAGTAATTGTGCGGAGGTAAAATGGCCCCCATGGGCAGCTCATTTCCAAGCATAAATGAAGTGATGATTTTCGGCGCGTAATGCATTCTTGCATTTTCCAAGCGCACGAGTGATAGGAATCAATTTATTTAGACTCGGTTGTTTCTCGAATTTGATCCACCCTCACCACTACACGAGCCTATCGAGCGAAGTGCAATCTATCTTGATAGCCCCTACTACTGCTATCTAAGGATTCATAGAAATGGATGGTTCGCCATCCACGATCCATTGTTGTTGCTTCCGTTTTATAGCATCTTCAGGAGAGAGAGCGAGGCGAAAAAAAATGAAGCAATTCATA
Source organism: Megaphyllum sjaelandicum (assembly GCA_034698745.1). Lineage (NCBI taxonomy): Eukaryota > Metazoa > Arthropoda > Diplopoda > Julida > Julidae > Megaphyllum > Megaphyllum sjaelandicum. Next base: position 1,254 of record JAQGBX010001494.1, on the reverse strand, counting down.
TCAGAAGGGAAGAAAATCCTATAAGGAAGTAAAAAATACTTGGTTTTTATCTGTCGGAAAATAACCGCAATGGTGTCACCCCGCCAATATCGCGCGTTTTCTCCTATTCGCGCCCCAGATGGTGTGATTTTTAGCACTGGTCATCAGCCTCTTTGCCAATTTCAGGCTTCGCTTAGCTGCGAGATGCGAAATCCGCATTGCAAATAGAAAATAATTCTACGATGGGCTTACCTGACTATTGCATCGAGGTGGGGATGCGCTTTTTTTCTTTTCATTCCTGGAGAATTTTAAGGGCAGTAAACATTTAATGAAATGGATCGGTACGGCGATCTTCATTCGAATGCAACGTTACGGTTTTGGTAGTTTGGTGCATTTTGCAGTTTTCGTTTCTATCGGAGATTCCCAATTGGATGACGCATCATCAATGGAGGAAGTGCTTGGAATAAAAAAAAATCAAACGTATCCAGAAAGATTTGCCATACCATTGGTGTACGTTGAAGCGAGTGTATCGTTTCAGTTTCATACAGTGTGCTCATTGTTGAACTTTCATGTTAATGACCCCGCTCTGTGTGACATTTGGTGAGTCAAACCATATACATGTATGGCATGTCTAAAGGGGATGTTAAAATGAAAATCTGGTGCAATTTTAACATGTAGACAAACACATGTGTGGCAACAATGACGTACGTTCTAAATTATTCATAAAATCATGATAGCATCACTAGGATGATCCACATTCGATTTACTGTTCAGCGAAATTCAGAACGGCACAAAAATATTTTCAATTTATATCATATTTTTCAATTCACTTATATGTACAGTACATGCATGTTCGTATTGGAATTTTCAGAGTACACAATGGTACACTGAAGACTTGAGCTTTCTCAGATTTGTCCATCTGAAATTATGAAATACTCATCATCATCTGAACGCATATTTTTAGATTGAGGAATATGCGTGAAATCTTTTTAGTCACGCAAACATGGCTGATTTTTAAGGCAAGCACTTTATTTGCTTCAACTTCAGCGTACATGCAGTACATTATGAAGCTTATTTGGTATTTTTTTAAAACGTAATTTACCATCGGGTTAATCAATCCGCAAACACCGCATGTGTTTCATTTCGTTAAGCCATTTTCTCGTTTAACGTCTTAACAAAAACGATGCTCATTTATACTGTACTAGCTGTGCCCGGCCACGCGTTGCTGTGGCTTAGTCTAGTGATTCCCTCTATGATACCTCCTTGCTCCTCCCC
>JAQGBX010001493.1:0-24625 GCA_034698745.1 Megaphyllum sjaelandicum | reverse complement strand
GCTATTTAAGCTGAAGAAGCCTATAAATTGATTAGCAAGAAAATAGAACCAATGCAATCAATTTATCATTTAAAACTGCAGTTTAAGCATAAGTTGCCATCGGGTGTCCGCTTCCGTGAACCCCTCCACCCTCCCCCACTCCTGTCTGCCTGAGTCCCATTTTCACATCCCCCTTCCATCTCCCTCCCCCCGTCTTTGCCGGACGTCTTTTATGAATGGCCCCTTGTTCATTTCACTGTGTCTGCGTGCGTCCATCGCAGCTCCAGACAATACTTCTATTATGATAAACACACACATATAGAGAGTCTAGGTACATTGTATACTGCCATGTTTGGTTATTTAAAAATGCTGCATTTACGCCGCTAAGCGGCTAATAAGCGATGCAATAAAGCAAACCGTGTCATGGGAGCGCCATCTATGATGTATTATCTACAGCTGCAAAGCTGTGACTTTGTATGCGGGAAGGACGAGGAAATAACAACACGTACTTGTATACGTAACGCAAATCATTTGTTTTACATAAACAACGCGTAAACAATGGAAGAGGCAATTAAATGCAGACTAATAAAGTATAGTCTCGTCTCACACGAGCCAATTTTGTGTCCGGAAATCTAAATTATGGTTTCTCTGAACTGAAGGACAGATAAGATATACTGCCTCTTCGTTTATCACTTTGCCATGAACTGACGGCTAAATCAGGCATGTGGACTTGAGAAGTTTTGGTCGGTTGGTTTCGTTGTTCGTGTTTATTGGCGCCTGAGAACTACCTCAACAAGCGACGAAACTAGTTTTAAGTTAACCAGGTTTTGAAAACTGGCATTGCTCGAAATAGGCCTACAGCTGACTTTGGTTAGATGTAATAAAGAAAGTGCATACTTACCTTTGTTTCGTTGAATCGTTGTCACAACTCGACTCGTGTTGCGAGTCGAGTTATTTTGAGAGACCGCCATGCAGAAGTTCTAATGCATGGTATTTTCCATTTCCTGGAACATTCTGAAATTTACCAAAAGCAACATTGCAAACGCGAGTATCCCATTATAAATATTAAAATTTATCCAAAAGATCCACGCGTGCCTTTTTAGGTATCCTTTGGATGTCCCATGCAGCCTGGTATACAAATTGTTGGCCCATTCGCTCGTTTCTTTTTTTAAAGTCGAAACTCGGTTGTTTTTAGTTTTTTTGAGGAGCTTGATTGAAAGCGAGCCGTTCGCTTGTCTTTTCAACGCTGTTGAGACAACTCCTAGACTTCAGCGCAAAATGCAATCGGTGTATTATTTATCTCCTTCAATTTTCCGCCACCCTATACTAAAGTAACGACGGACGACTAAATTTATTTGCAGCTGACGCAGACCGACACATGCGCGTATGAAAGACATCGTACCGGGCTTTAGTTCATGGCGTCACTGCACCAGATTGCAACATTTAGGTTATTGTTCAAAAGTGTGCAGATGTAGGAGCCTTTCAGACTTGAACGCGTCAGAAAATGAGCACCTCTTTATGGAGTTGCTCCAATGGGTCGTAAAATTAAGTTCGTACTATCAAAAGTTAGACAAAACATGATGACTTCAACGCTAAGAAGTAAAGTTTCATCGAAGTTGGGATGAAATCCTTTACCCCACTTACATGAATGGGGGAGGTGCTGCAACATTACATCACGTAATACAGATAACTTTCTCGAGCAGACGACAAGCAGATGACGCGGTCTTGCCCCACCTAGATCAGATAATTTAAGACTGAAAGGCTCCTACATCTGCACAATTTTGAACAATAACCTAAATGTTCCATATATCATTTTGCAATATTCTTTTATTTAATTATTTATTTAGAAATAAACGAGGAAATTCACACAATTTTTGACTTGCAGCGGCAAAACAGCATCAAAATATTTACTTTCGAATAAAAAATGTATTCATGGGTAAGTGATAGTTTCTAATGGGGCATTTTCTTAGTTTTTGGAATGATGCTCCTTATTAGCGCCACGATTCTCGATTCATGTACCCCACAACACGCCCACGATGTAAACAAAGTCACATTAGTCACGCCCACGAGCTGCGTGACGTCACATGCAAATTATCTATAGAGTAAATGTTCTCGATCTCGAAAATTCATTGGTTTTAACCGAAAATTTGTAATACCCGAATTCGGAAATCGCCTTATACGAAGAAATTTAACATAATTCGTCCCTACTGTATATCTTAGGACGGGGACTGGTCGTATGATTTTCTTTTCTTTCTTATACGGTATACAGTATACATTTATAACAGTATGATTAATAGCAGAGAAGTTTAATTTTTTTATCTTAAACGCTATCGAATCATTCTAATGGAATGAAAAACTTCGGCCTTCTGAATAGCCTTCTCTGAAGCGGATGATTCGCCGAATGTCCACAGATGGCGTTGTTCATCTAGTCCACGTCTGACATCTACCTGCGGAAAACAAAGGTAGCCTCACTTTTCTCGTGAAATTGATGGCGCACAATGCATAATATCTATCATTAATGGCCAATTATTTCTTAACGCGTTGCACGGAGATCATAAGCGAGGAATTTGAGGCGCCGTGCACTTATTGGTTCGTTTTCTCCTCCATCACGTGGTCCTTGACGACCTTGATTGGCGAGGACTGGAAGACATTGGTTCACGAAAGCCCATCCATCAATCTGATTTCGACGTACCAAAACCATCCATCACAGGATCTGACGACAAACCACACAATTGGATGGCTGAGAGTGCTCAGTTTTTTGATTGGTCCTTCTCAATAACAACCGTTTTTTGTCTCTCTCCATTCCAAAACTATCGATTTTTAGGCAATTAAGGAGAATCTCCCATCTCTTGCGCTGATGAGTTTAGGGATAAAGTACAGAAACCGGAAGGGAACCTGCGTAGAAGCACTCCCCACGTGTGCCACACTGCATGCTGAAGTTACGAACTTAAACGTTCATGCATTGGACGCTATGTTGCAGACTGCATGTACTTCGGTTTGTTATAATTCATACATAACGACAGTGTTATGGGTTGTCCCGATAAGGTCTGATATCTCGTCATTTATATTAGTTTCAAAGATATTGTAATAAAGAGTTCGAGGCCATATTTTTAAAATAAAATGACCCGGTTAAGCGAGAACAAACAGATTGATATTTCACGATTGAAAGATTTATTTTTTAGAAAAATCGACAATTGAAAATACAGATACTGAACTCCAGATATATGGATCTCAAGAAATATGGTCAAACGCAATGTGACCTTCCAGTCTAGTTGTGCAGTTCAATGTGAATCCATCGCAAACATGTCGCTATCTTCTGTTGTATACATGTATATCAAATGCATTGTCAGAAAGATATTTCGATTATCTAATCATTCCATTCCAATGCCAATATTATTTCAACATTTCAGTGAATGTAAAAATGTATTGTACGTTACATAATCCATAAACTGTTACTACTTATCAAAATATATTTCCGTAAAAATGCATTATCTAGAAAAAATTCACTGTGGGGAAAGTTGTGGAGTTGCTTGTAGATGGCGCTGAACGTCGAAGTAACATTCGTATATCCCTTTCCGTATATACGATACCAAACCAAAAGCGAGAGTTCATTTTCCCTCGTGCTGCACGGCCACGCCCCCTAGTGACCCCTGTTGTTCTATGCAAGTGGCATTATTAAAAGGTTTCATTTTCAAGAGGATTTTTACTCGGAAAATCCCCCTTACCCCATTAACGCGCTTGACCATTGCCCAAATATAGGATTTTCCAAGTGGGACTAATTACAGAAATTACGCCGCTTCAATGTATAACATCAGGTTTCCTCACCACGCCGCCATTTTCCCCCTGTTATATTTATTCTCCATTTGCCCATCGTCCTCTGCGAATGTGATTGACAAGCCTAGGGTTAGCAACTGGCCTTTCAAGATGGCGGACGTCCACGTATGGCGAATAGGGTGCCACGCTACACCCTTCACTTTTATTATGTTAATGAGCCGTTAGCTTGGACAATAACCTGCTATTTTGAAACGAAAAATTTTCCCAAAGGCTATTTTCGAGAGCCGTCAAATGGCAAATCCTGTTGAGGAACACGAATTTTAAACCGAAGTTTAATAATGCGCCCACTCTGACGGGGGAAGCGAGTTTTGGCCTCCTTTCACCTTATAGGGCACGGGCCTTATGACGTTTTTTGATTGGAAAGATCTCCTGATTTTGTGACAAACATGTATTTCTAGTTTTGAAAACCCTCCATTTAATGAACATGATGACTACGGAGTGTCACTGAAGTCTGGAACAAGCATCAAACAAGTGTATAGGCTACATTTCTTCAATTTTGGTAGCAAATTTGTGAAAATAAAGTGTCAAGAAAGCCATATTTACTAACGAGAATTGTACCGACAGCTTTATAGTTTTGAGGTTTGAAGGTTTACAGATAAAACATACAAGGTATACTGTGAATAAAACAGTGAGCTCGACCGAAACATTACTATAGAATGCTACCCTTTCAATGTGTAGATTATCGAGCCTATATCTTGCCTATTCAAGTACAGTACATGTAACAGTATACGTCTTTATGGGTGAAATAAATTTGACGCAACTTATTTTTTCTAATATCTATTGATTTTTTTTCCATCGATGAGAAATTTGCCACGATATTTGTAAATTATCCTGATGGGATTTTTATAGCACCCATAATCATGCACCGTGGAAGGCGAACTGATATTTATGGACGACCCTTCTTGTTTAAAACCGTAACATTGGCATAAAATGTAACGAAATATACAAGCAATATTGTCATCATATATAGTGTACAACTCGAGTGTTAATCAAATAGTTGCAGATCCATCAGTAAATATGACAGCAATCAGCGGTTGTTTATTTTCCGATTATAATTCGCCGAACTCTAGTCAATAAAACGCTGATCAAAAGGGTTTTATGTTTGCAAAAGAACGCACCTTCGCAATTCATGCCGAGGCGGCTGCTTTTTAACTTTTGATTCCTGGATATGATAACGTGCCATTCATGTTTATAAGCATTATCAATACAAGTTTTAAAAATACAAAAGCTGCTCTGCACTTCTGCCTGATGGCGCATATAGTTTGTTATATATTGAAGAAACGTCAATTTCGGCGGCGAAATCGAGGATTACCATTCTCGTTCAGTCTTTTTTGGTCGTTATAGCAACTTTGTACCGTCGATATAAAAGTTCATTTCCTGTAAAAATGATTGCGTAACGTTTTAGTAATTTTTATGAAATTTTAATTCCCTAAATACTGTATATATATAGTAAATACTTATCGTATAGCTGCTTGGTGGAGAAGTCCAATATTGAGAATGAATAGATGTTTCATAAAATATTGCACAAACAACAAATAAACGTAACATTTTTATACGAACATAGGCCTACGATTTCCTTCGAAAGAAAAAAAAATGGTTTTTAAGATAAAATACTGGCCATGGAGTTTTCATAGGACTGAACAGAAATAATTCTCTTAATTCGCTAAAATTACAGTGTTTAATATTGATGTCCAAAGATTACTATGTAATTGTACCCGAGAATTCCAAATTGTACATTTGTCTTTTAGTTACAGCTATAGGGTATTATTTGACGAGGCTGAAAATGTAAGGTTAAGAGTTAAGTTAATCTTAAACCCGAGTCTTGTTCCGTGAAATTAGCGCGTAATCGTCATTATATATACCTCGGTTAAAATCCTATAGTTCGAGCTAAACTCTGCGTATCAAATTCACGATTGGCCAAGTGCGCACTCGCATTTTCGAGGATGACCTACACTTCTGGCCACACCACGACACTATCCCAAAACGCTGGGTCGTGAGACTGCTGTCCCGGTTTTCAGGGGTGAAAATTAAGGGGGAGAGTGCGGGACTACTCGATTGAGACATGCTTTTCAAAGAGACTTACAAATAGCGCATGACTCCGCAATAATTTCACTCATGCGCTTATAATATATAAATAAACGCTAAAAAAAGATGGCTGCCTGCAGGGGTAGGAGGACACAGGCTGTTTTTTTTATGTATCTACCCCGATAGGGTTTTAGGACTAAGTTCTCAGTTGAGCACAAACTGGGGTTTCATTCTTAAGTGATCTGTTCGTGGGGTGAGGAACAATAAGAGCCAAAGTCTGGATCCACAATCGATATACATATAAGCAGATTAAATATAAAAATCCTCCTTCGGTGTTGGAAAGCCCCTCCTTTTGTGGCACTTTTAATGCATTGTCAGATGTAGGACACGCCATGGCCACATGCCGCCGCCAGAGGACCAAGATGGCGGCATTCACCTGCTCAGACTGCAAACAAGGGGGTGCATGCTTGCATCGAGCTAGGTCAGGGCTCGCAGAATTACATTACTGTATATACATGCACTGTACCTTTTATTCCATATACTGTATGCCCACCATCTTTGCAATAAATGGTGGATTCATCCGACTGTACATGGGGATACAGCAGATTATTATTATTATAATGGCAAGGATGGGGAAAATTGAAACTATAGTATACTGTATCTCGTATAATAATGTATACATTACAGTTAAAATACGCTATTTTTCCCCTTCGAGTGATTGTAGAATGTTAAAAAATAGCATTGCTCAATTTTGACGGTGGTATAGTTATGGAATCACATCCTACAACCCAACTGCAAAATTTATGAAAATTGTTGAAATCAGTTTCAACGGAAAGGGACAATTTGCAGTGCATTTTCAAAGTTCAATTGATCTTCGAGTCATCACCGAATCATGGCTAGAAATGCCTCGCGTATAATTCGACTACATGTATATGATCTGGTCGCCTACATGTAGTACTGTACTAGCATATAGTACTCGTTCTCAGATAGAAGCTTCACGAGTCGCACTTTTGGCAGTCGTAAAGTCACGTGAGCAAAAGCCCCTTATGGGCCATTCAAAAAGTACGTCCTCGTGTAGGGATGGGGGGGATAGGTTGAGTCACGGAAACAATACATGAGGAAAGAGGAAGGGAAGGCGTATATGACCAACTTGGACGTCCACTTGAAAAAAAAAATGCCAAATAAAATCAGTTCACAGTCCTGGAAAACCTGGAAATGTCAGAGTACACAGAGTATACAGTACTTGTACATATTTAAAACAAAGCGAACAACGACAAAATGACAAATGCTGCCTGAATTCCCCGCTTCGATCTCCAAGTTCGCCAATCGACCATCGGAATTATATAGCGTGCTGCGTGAGCCTGGGAAATTGTTCAAAATTGGTTTCAGACAAGATTTTGTTTCATCAGTGGACTAGTTTTTTTTCCTTCTTCTTGAAGTCCTGCACGAAAATGTCACATTTCTGCCATCTCCGAGAGTTATAAATGAATGCAGAAAATACACACTGTCGGAAATAAATTGCATTTGTCGTTTCACTGGCATTTCAAAACCCCTAAACTGAACTTTAACAGCGACAATGTCGACTATATTCAGAGTGCAGACGCGAGCAGATTTGAAAAATGAAACTACAAATTGGGGGCAGATAAAACATTTTTTCACTAAAAAAAACATCAGCCCTGAAATTTAAACTCGGTCCGTGAAGTCATTCCTAAAAGTTCTGGTTAAAACCCGCTTGTTATTTTTAAGTATATATAAAAGTGCTGGGCATGTACTGTATACGCGTGATTCACGAAACTTCTTCAAAATCACTTAGCGAGTCCATTAAGGCAAACCCTTCACGTTTTATATCAACTTCATTTTTAGCCGTCTTTCTCGGTTCCTATAATATAAATATACAATTTCCAGTTTCGCAATTAGCCATTTGTCGGTGCCTATTAATACCGCCAGACTTTAGCCAGGCGAATTTCAAGATGGCCGCCGACTTCGTATTGAGTTGTCCCCGCACAAAAAGACTGTGATTAATTAGTTAAGAGTAAAAGTTATCCAGCAGAAGAATCAAACGAAAATAAATAGACATTTTTCGGTTTTGAAAGCCATGGCATTTATTTATCTTAATGGTCAAAGGTCAGAGTCTAAGGCCGAATATAGGATAACTTCACCGATGTTTATACTAGGCTTATAAAAGCTACGACACCCTCGTGTAGGGTAGCGCTTGAGGGGCTCCTCACGTTACATCATTTTAAGATAGACACTACCATTATTGTCGGCGGTAAAATGGGTGCATTACATCGCAAACGATTCCAAATCAAACGCAGAATCATGTTCGATTCGACGTTAATTAGTAATTTTACTTTTATTTGTATTCCTATAGGCTTGAATAAAGACGCATGGCGTCGAAACATCGCGCAAAAATTGTTTTGATCGTGTATTTGTCTCTTAATTTATCAGATTTTAAATTCCGACCACTTGAAGATGGATATTTTCGTAAATTTGGTGGCACAAACAAATTTAAGATTATGGTTTGAAAATGATACTTTAATTGAATTAAAATTGTGGTGAAATTACATATGGTGTTTATCATCTGTGAAAAACGTGCGCTACAATTTGCTTATTTGTAATTAATTAATAAAGATAATAATAAATGAACTTGTTATAACCAGGGTAAAGAAAAACCATTTTTAAATCATTTTCGAAAAACGGATTATGAAAAAAAATGCCTATTCTATTGCCAACAGGCGCAATTAATATTTAATGAAGCTATTCAGAATACATGTATTCATATCCTAAAAATATCTGATCATCAAGAAAATATTTTTTTCAAGAAATTGCTAAAATGTGAAGGAATTGTTTTTGTATAATCATCATTGATGAGGAATATTTTTTGGTTGCAAATATTGTTGAAGCTTCAATGTTTTGTTTAAATGCTTTCAATAAAAATGTAAAAAAATAATAATAACGAGAGGATTATATATTAGAAATCTAAACTATTATGACAATAATATCAATTATGATTAAGGAAAATATTACTCAGATTATTAAATTAATCGTATAAGATTGTTACATTTAATTTACACCCCAAAAAGCAATAATTTTATTACTATACAACACATATTTATTCATAGTTGTCCAATATTAGTATAACTACGAATAAACTAAGTAGTTGTTATAGTTGCCCGTACAACTAATTTTTTTCAACTAAAATAGTTTAGTCGCTCTTGCAACTTCTACTCTAGTAATATACATGTAGTTGTAAATTGAAGCTATTAGTTGCGAATAATTTTTGCCCAACACTGCGAATCTGCGATGAATGCATTTCTTTTGGACGTTCGACTTTGTTACCATAAGTAAAGCTTCTGTCTGAGTACCCTTATTATTTGTCACAAAAATGTTTATTCATTTTTATTGACGTGATTAAAAAAATTGGAAATTAAATTTTAGAAGAATCATCCCTCGAATACCCTCAGAAGATTTATTACTTCACGCAATGCTGCAATGTCTCTTGATTTTCTGAATTTTAAAAAAAAGGAAAAAAGTGTATCCTGAAAGATACAGTATCTTCTTCTCCGCAAACAATATTGCGGAAATAATCATTCACGATCATAAAATACATGTATATAAGATAATCTTTCGGAATTGAAACCATCGGAGATATTAGCTCGATGGCCGTTCACGACCTTTCATGCAGTTAATCCGGTTTCATTAAATGTCCTCCACGCAACTGTCCAGGACTTCTCAATTCAAATTTCTGGTGATGTCCACCCCCACCCGCCCTTGATCTAAAGCCAGGGGGTGGTCCGCAATCACTTCTTCCATCTTGACCGTTTTGACGCTTCTCCATTGTACCTCCAACTGTTCTCATTTTCTTGGCCATAAATTGCGAATCGTTTTCTGCGCCTAAAAAAACATTTGATTTCTGCCCCCCCTGGTGGACGGCCCGTAATGATATTTGGCAATAAAAGAAGGGAACAGTGGGGCCACCTGGGGGACGAGCGCACCTTCAGCATCTCTCTTTTAATTAAAATTAATCGCGCCGGGGTCCGAATTTTTAAGGTGAAAAGTCAACCCTGGGCCTAGCCTAATTTCTGACCTCTTTCCTCCCCCCTTCCCCCAAAGGTCGTATCATCCGGGGTCAAACGTGTAGCATTGGCATTTACCAGTTATTTCACGATGCCTGGGAAGATTCGTGATTAACCCGACCTAATCTCGGATCACGATGACATAGCAAATGTAAACTTTACGAATAGTACTTGTACTTGTATGATCAGTCCCGGTTTAACGCTTGGTCAAATTTTAAATTTGACATTGCGCGAATTTTTCAGCGAATATCGATTTTGGAATGATGGAAGAGGAGCTGAACAACCAAAAAGTACTCCCTGCACGTTGCTTAAAGTTTTCAAATATAGAATTTTAGAGCTTTCAACCCGTATAACTATACTGCATATATTAAGAAAAGCTGTATGCTTCGGGCGTTGTGGATGGCTGGCTGAATGCTTGCCTGGTTCCGGAGCCGCTATTATACGGAGCCCCGTAGCGGAACATATTATACTTCTTATACAAAACGAAAAAAAAATCTTCCGCTACGGGGCTATACGGAGCCCCGTATTTGTGGTTCGTTCATTAGGCCTACTTCGTCGCTTTCACTCGATCGCTTCCTTCTATCGGTAAGTACAGCCCGGGCATAGCCGGGGCCGGGCGAACCAGCTATATAGTAATGCATAATATAAGACTTGATTTTTACAGGGTGCCTCACAGACCATTGTTTCTTTGAACACTTTAAAATCGCCTTCTTTTGTGGACATTTTCAAGCTGTATGCGGCATATTTCATAGGGTATCATTTTCATCGAGATCATATTCAGCCTTTCAAAAAGATGTTGGGCGGCGTGAGGGTCTTTGTTCAGATCCAAGATCAAGATGTCCTGCGAAGTATCAAAATTTAAACACATAAAAAACAGATGGCAAGGACTGTCCAGCGTCCAGATTTCCTTTGTCAGGGCTATAAAAATCAATCCGTTTGAGACTCAAGGAAATCCTTTCACGTGTTTCTGCTGCGTATCACTCGTCCACTCCGCTTGACCACTGACCGCAACTTCCTTTCTCTTCGGCAGATCCTTTCAGTCGTCCTAAACTCCATCTTGAAAACCTTCGATTTTGAGGTTTTCGCTAATGACTAACATTCGGCAGAAATGTTCGACCGTCGACTGTCCACTCCGAAATAAGTTTAACTTTCGGCCGAAACTGGACAGTTTTACGACCGTCCTGAAATGTCCAACGGCCTGATACACGATCGTTAAAGAAACAATCCGAAATTAGGTGGAAATTGTCCGAGCAACCTGCACGTGGTGGTTTCGCTCAATACGAATCGTCATCTTTTCCACTGACCATCGCTGGAGGCCACTGAAATGGACAGTCATGCAGGACTCGGACAAAATGAGGGATTTCTCTGGGGAGCAATTCGTTCTCGGAGTTGTCCTTCTTTATTTGAAATTGCTATTTCTAGCATTTTGTTGTTATTCTCTTACAATAAGCGAGGAGGAGACCCGAAGTACGGCGATCTTCCTTACATCTAATCCCACCGGACTACTTTTGTGCATTTGGTCAAATTCTCATCCGCTGGACAGCACGGGCACTTAAAATGTTTCGAATTTCCCCCAAAGGGCAGCACTTTCTCCAAACTCAACCAAATATGACTTAAAATTGCATTTGGTTCCGGGGAAGATGAAACCTAGACACGCGATCTTAACTTAGAAATCTCTTATTTATTATTAACCTTATTCGGGGAATACGAAGAGGCTCCGAAGGAGAGAAAGTTTAGTTAAAATTAATATTACAATTGCGCGAAAATTCCCACTCGAAATTAGAGTATGATGTGACGATATCAGTAATTCTCAAGTACTTCGATAATGTTTTAGTTTTAGAAGCTCACGTAATCCTACAGGCGTGCATATAATACTGTTGTTGCAGTTGAAATTAAAACAAAACTGTCACAGGACGATCCACAATGGGCGATCATAAAATTGTTGAATTTAGAATGCTTGGCATGAGAATGTTTGCATATGCAAAAGATCTTTTTCTAGTCTTGTTCCACTGTGCTTGTTCGGTCAATTTAATGGAACAGATTATTATTATTTTTTTGTTTTTTTGTGTGCAACGAATGGATGTTTTTAAACATTTCTTTAATAAATTTGGGCGCAATTTGCTAATGTTAAGTGAAAATTAAATGTTCTGTTTGATAATGAAAATTGAGCCAACTGCTTCACTTTTAAGCTTATTGTGATATTGTGACTAGAAAACGGCCGAAAAACCTGTTATTTGTCATTGAATATTTCTAAACTTCGCCGTAGAAATCTAGTGTTAGTTATATACAGTATGTACAGTGTATATATAAGGTGCGAGCACAAAGAAGGCTTACTTTCGTGCTTTTTTCCAGCTTCTTGTCTGCAACTTTGGGGTGCACAATGAACGCTGATATCAGCGTGATTGTCATTGTGCTGGGTGCATGGCGCCACTGCATGCGTTATGCTAGGTGAAACATTCCGCGTAAAACCTTGCACATGCGCATTAGCATCTCATGATGAGTGCAGGACACGTTTTTACGGTACATGGCGGCATACAATCGATGGCCACACTTTTGACAAATAGAGATGTGTGCCACTCTGCGTCTTAAAAATCTGTTTTCGGATTTCCAAAAATGAATGTTACAAACATTATTGAAAGCTTGTGTGTGCCCTCATTTAAAAAGCATGCCGCATTCTTATCCCGATTTGTAGCGCTATAGTGTACGCCGAGTGGTAAGCGCTTGCAATAAGCGTTCTTTGTGCTCGCACCCATATAAATTACAGTGTACAGGAACTACACGTGAACTCTCGATTAGCTTTATCTGTTACGCCGAAATCTATAAATACAACTCTAAAAATTGGATTAAAGTTAAATTCGTCTGCAAGTACGATATACATGTATAAGATAATCTTAGTTGCTCGCTTGTTAGCTGATATTATAATATTCCTGAAGTTAACTTAGAAAAAAAAACTACATTTGTAAAAACCTAAATTGAACGCTGGCACGCTATGCGTTTTCGACGGGGACATATTTCAATAATTTTCATATCAAAATGTCATCGCGTCTATTCTTCAATCAAAAAACGAATATTCTTATACTTTGAAATGCCAGTCTTCTTTTTAATGATAAAGAGTATCATCAAAGGACGACCTTTAAAAATGCCGCCTGCTTGCGTCTTGCGAATGCGATGGGAGCTGAATGATGCGAGAACTTTGAAGAATTTGATGACTGATAAAATTCCCTTTATAATATGGGTTGCTAAACGCAAACAACTTAATGAGGCTTATCGGCGCGAGCGAGTGGACTACTTTCAGAACCGAATCGATGATGGATATAGGCAATTAAGCGGAGCAAAAAAATTCAATATTTTTAGGTATTACCTAATTTTCACTGAATTTTTTAAAGTCTATAGTCCACAATGAAATTGGAAATCCTTCATGCATGCGTGGAGTTCTATTATTAAGATTGTCATACCTCGTTAAAACGAATCTCAAGGGACGTCAAAATTTACTCGTTTATCTTAAACCCGACAATACATGACTTCAACAAAAAGAACTAGTTTAATTGAAGTTGGAGTTAATGCTCGAGAACTCGAAAATTGATTATTAACCGAAATTTGTAATATCAGAACTCGGAATTCGTCTCCAGCGAACAAATTACCATTAGGGTGCGAGTACAAAGAATGCTTACTTTCGACGTGCTTGTTTCCAGCTTTGGGGGCGCACAATGAATGCTGATATCTGCGTGATGGTCAGTGTGCTTGGTGGCGCCACTGCATGCGTTATGTTAGGTGAAACATTTCGCGTAAAACCTTCCACATGGGCATTAGCATTTCATGATAAGCGCTGGACACGTTTTTACGGTCTATGAATATGTGCATGGTTATATATACACTTTTGACCAATAATGATCTGCTTTCGGATTTCCAAAAAAGAATGTAATAAAAATTCTTGAAAATTTATAAAGCGCTTCTTGTATAAGCTCGGCCTGGCTCGACAAAACCACTTTGTGTACGCCCTCATTTAAAAAGCATGCCGCATACTTATTCCGCTTGGTGACGCTATAGAATACGCCGAGTAGTAAGCTCCAGTAATAAGCATTCTTTGTGCTCGCACCCTTATTAGTCCATACCTCAGGACAAGAACTAAAAATGAGTTCGTACTATCAGCAATTCGCATAAAGCGAACTCTTAAGAAGGTTCCGCTGTATTCATTAAAATACAATGTAAACAGCAAAACGGACTATAAACGTTACCTGATCCATTCCATAAACCACTGAGAGCAAGTGTGCGCGCAGACGGACATATCAGAGAAAATTGATGTCACGGTCATGAGAAGAAAAATGAATTTGTATTGGGACGACTGCAAATTTCCCTCACGATGATAAAGTGTTCTAGCGTGCCAATGGCTCGTACTTCTTGTCTTTGCCACATATTTAAAAGCCATTCATTTCCAGCTTGGTTTATTACCGTGTTTACATGTAGTTAATAACATAAACAGCCATTAAAAGAGCCATTACACGACTCTTTCCTAATTTATGCCTTTTATTACCTGGATATAAACTGCCAACTTGTTTTTTTTATTATGTTATAACCGAGTGGTGAAGTGAAAAAAACCGTTTTGGTTTATTACCAGTTTAATTACCACGTTAACAAAACATTCAGAAGTTATGAGCATGAAATGAACGTCTGTCTAGTGTTATCACGCATCGCCATCCTATATGGCAATAAATGTTCAAATCAACAACCCACTTGAATTACCGTGTATTTAAATAAACCAGGCTGCTCGAGAGGCGCTGCACTAGGTGGCGCTGGTGGCCTTCAGTTGGGAATAAGTATACGCTCGTATTGGATTGGAAAATCGATAATCATAACACGAAACATTAAAGCTTCGTTGTCATGGTGATTCCCAATGGCATCTGACGTGATGCGACCGTTAATCATTTAGAACGACTAACTAACTTTTGGGAAACGTTAAACAATATTAATTAACATATCGATACAAGTTTTTTTTTTGTTGAAAGCTGATATCTAATTGCGGGGCATGATTACTTTTTTATTCGATAATGATCAGGACTATACTGTATACCGGTCTAATATAGCTATGCATCATCTGTTCTAAATAAATGCCGAGATATTTCTTTAAAATCACAAAACATATATCGAATTCTCACGAGAAACGTATTTTTCATTACAATGGACCACTATTAACAATAACTCGCTAAATACGAATTTTTCTTAAGTGGTACGAAATCACTTCCAGTCCATATCCTTGGGATATTCCGACAAGTGATAATATTCGAATTGGGATTTTCGAAATTTTCGGCTAATGACTTTTCGCGTCCCAAAGCATTCTCGTTATGTTACATGTCCCGCCTACTGTCATGTGCGCATGCGCGGCCACGCAGTGACGTAATTACGGTACGGATTTGGTCGATGTGAATAAGGCATTACGTGGTCACATCCAAACCATCAATAACAACATCTAGTAACCATCGGCGTGTAGTTCAACCATTATATCAAGCCTTAAGATCGGAAAACAAATGAAACGTTATTGTTTTCTGAGAGAAATGTTTGAGATAAAGACTGCAGCCAATCGAAGTGTGAATGGTATAATTAATAACGCACTCGTTCATAACAAAAATTATTCGTTATCGTCTCGCTTCCCTACACGGGTAGTTAGCCTCGAAACAAAACTTATCGGCATGTAAGGTTATGTAAGCGGCTGAAATCTTGACTGGTCATCCTCATCACCAGGTTCATTTTCGCTCGCTGGATTTTTTTCCTCTCCGATACAAAAATTACTATTTCATTGCTCGATTGTATACGAAAACGCGAGTCGAACATTGTTTGATGCTGAATGATTTTGACACGATGGTAAAAGGTGCAAAAAGGAGGCGGGGCCTGAAATAAACGCAAAAAAAAATTCCAGTTTTGCTTCAGCTATATCGAAGCAATTCGAAGCCATTCAATACTAAGCGACGGCGCGCCGCCAACGGACGTTTGCCTGAATGAAAACAAGATGGCTGCCTATTATGTTGCTTTCTGGCCATCTTTTCAAGCGGTATCTATTCGCAGCCGGGCAACTTTTTTTTTTCTTTTTCTTTTTCTTCTCAACAACATTCGAGGTGGACCGAGGTCAATGTTTTTGCAGCCGAGTAGATTTGTTGGATGTGGCATCTAGTTGGATTTGACTCGCTCGTAGGTGGGGTTTCCTATCACATTTTTCTGAGGGCCGAGGCACCACACGTAGTGGCGCTACCTGTCACTGTCAATCCGAAAAATGGGATAAAGCCGAATGGAGCCCCCATTAGCATGTTGGGTAACCCCCCTCCAGAGGGCCCTCCGCGCAATCTACATTCTTTTAGGCATGAAAACGTGATCGCCGTGGCAGCCCCCTTGGTCCGTGTGGGCCAAATGGCGGATTAGCGGGTGAGGGGCAATGGCGATTGGGAGGTTGTATACCTCACCGCATTTTTTGTTTTCGCATAATTATACACCCTGTATGTCCACTGGCCGGCCTACGCTTTCATTTCACCCCATAAGCGCCAGTCTTTAAAAACGCATAAGCCCAATTTGGTGGCTAGTTTTACCGGGTTTTTGCGCCTGGACGCCCGAATTGGTGCTGGGGTCAAGCGCGGAGAAATTGATTTTAATAATCCCTACTTTCGATAAATATAGTGCAATTAAAGGCAATTTTTTTAGAGATTAAATCTTTCGAGGTGCCTGGCCTATACAGGGTGTTGTTTTAGCAGCCCCCGAGGAAAAGTCTTGTTAATGCTCTCTAGGCTATATAATTCGCAATAACGAGAAAGCCCACGTCGAACTGTTATTTTAAAAATTGGTTTGTTGGGTGGAAAATGTGTCTGTGGCACACTTTAGCGCCTCGGAATGTGCGATCGAAGCATGAAATTTTATTTTACTGCAATTCAGTTTTTTGTAATTTACACATTTTGAATTTAAATGTGTGTATCTGATGGAGATTAGTTGTGATCAATGCACACTTTATTATATTGAAAAAGGATTTAACATGTTGAACATTATATTCTTATCTTCCATGTGTAGGCCTATACTGTTTCAAATTTGGAACAAAATAATGCAGCTTTATGAATGAATTTTAGAATTCATGATAAATGAAAATAAATTCATTACGAAGGTATACGAAATATGTGAAAGATATAGTTCCAATTTTTATTGAGGCAAGATGTTTCTAACTAAAGAGAACTAAAGAGAACTAAATATATATTTTAAAAGAAAGCATCATCGACCAGGGAACAATGAAATTAAAGCAATTTTATGCAGACATGTATTGTCCTAAATTGCAAAATGTCTTGGAAATATATTTTGCAGTTCATGGCTATTTCATGTCATATCAATACATGGTATTACGGAACTTTTAATTATTTTCAAATTTTGCATAGCAATACAGTATGCTAACTATTTCCTGAAATAGGTAGCTGTAGATCATACAATGTACATGTATGTTAATGTTAAGAAACACAAATTAGTAGGACACGAACACGAAGTCAATGAGTTTTATACCAAAATCAGTTGAACATTTTATTAATTTATCTACATACAAATCGTGAAGCCCTAATATAAAACAAAAAGTCGACTTCTTATTACCGCGTGGAGCACGTAAAAATGCAACGTGCCCTACACTTTACACGGACATGTACACGCAGTTTCTTCGTACACTTTCCGACAATGAACGTTTCCAAATTCAACGATGGTCTCAAGAATGGAAAATGAACTACGTATATAATGTACGTCTTTATAAGGATACTAAAGACATTGTTTTAAATGCTATTCTCCAGTCGATGAGAACACTGCTGAGTTTAGGAACGTGTATACACGAAACTGCTTAATTGAAAGAAAAACACGTTTTGAAGAATTTGTGTACGAAATAAATACATCGCATCTGAGAAATGCAACGGCCCGAAATGGCAGGCCCTTGGTTGGATTAAAACGTTTTCGTGCACAAGAACCACAAAACTCGAGATAAAAATTAAAAAAATATAATAACAAGTCCCTGCTTGTCATCACCTATTTTTACAAATCTCAAATTCACCCGTGAGTGTGTATAATACGTGTAAATGTTAACAATAAAATCATCCAAACAATTAATCGTATACATTGTGTACAATGATATTCTGGCTAAAGGATGAGTAACCTCATTGCACGACGTGATCAAAAATTCAACGCTGGACGATGTTATTTTTACGTTAGTGTTGAGTATGGTGCTATAACCTGCACTGTTCGTTGACTATACGATCACACGCATTGGAATTAGCTTCAAATATGGAAGGGTTATGAGATTAGTGTTCAATTAACGTGATAAGGATAATAATAGCAATAATAATAATAATAATAATAAGAAGAAGAAGAAGAAGAATAATGACATCGTAAGTAAGACTAGATTATTTTTGTTCATATCCCTCTTACACTGCACTTAACGTCAGGGATGATTGGGGCTGTGTTCATATACCAATGAATAGTTTTATCCACGAAAGAGTCAGCCACACTCAACTTTTGGGAATTGTGCTGCATTTATTTTGCAAAAATATACCATGAACGCAGCTAACTTAAATAATGAGTATTGATGGAATTTTCCAATTCTATTTTCGAATACCGTTTCACACATTCGCAAGTTGGTGTGCACATCTCTTTCGAGGATTATACACGAACCGTATACAGTACAGTACATTGAAGATGAATAGACTAAATTAGTTTAATTGTTCGAAATATTTCTTAGATTTCTGACAAATAAAGTTGACGCATATTTAGGTATTACTCGTGTACAAAAATAATAACAAAAATCGATTAAAAGTTCAAATAAATGCAGTATGCAGGAATAATGCACTAAACGCTTTTTTGATGCGATGACTAACCCCTGAATGGTGCTTGCTGTGAGTGGCAAAGTGAGGCATCTGTTATTTTAACTGTAGCCACCTCCCTTACGGAAAAATTCCATCAAATTTACGTGAGAATCCAGTGTTAGAAATATATTCCAATTTGAAATGTTCTCCTCAGATGTCGTAACACAATTTTAACAAGTCTAAAGCTATACGTCCACACTGAAGGAAAATACATATTTTGTTGCTAATTGCTGCCATTTGTTTACATAAATCGTTACTTTATTTGCTTACATAAGTTTGTTTTCAGGAACAACAGGCTGCCATTTGTTTACATAAATTGTTACTTTGTTTGCTGACATAAGTTTGTTTTCAGGAACAACTAGCAACACGTTAACAACAGAAATCTCCTCCAGTTTGAACTTATAGCCTAACACTTTATCTGGTGCATGTGTAATAAGTGTTAAACACGGGTTTGTGACACTAGATATTGCTGTGACACGTTGTAACATTACGCCCGTCATAGTTTCCCTCCACCCATCAACTTGAGGGGGCATCGAGTAGCAACAAGGTGCTGACGTCAATCCAATTCGGTGTCATAAGTAATTCTCGAATATAGTTACTCGTTCATACTGTTCATGAACGAGTTCTAGGAGTCACGCATGCACTTTGTAATAAGATTACATACTGTAAATATCAATTTACTGACATGTTGCATTAAATTTTGGTTAACTTACAGTACATGTATTCGAGGATTAGAATTGGGTATGCAAACCTTATACTCCATTGTGGATAAGCTATAGTATAGTGTTCTTTTTAAATAGTTTTAACAAACGTTTATTGCAAACGACCTGTTTTTGAGATTTAGCGAAATGAGATTCCATCTCTTAGTTGCCATTTGAGACCGCAGCGGCAAACTGCTTTTCTCCACAATGCTCCAATTCCAAGTTTAAACGGATCCGTTTTGTCAAAGAACAAATGATCCACTTAGAAGAACGTTAATTAATCGAGGATGTTTTAAAACTCTTTTTCGCTCAAATTACACATGACACAAACGAAAACCATATACGATCGTAAGTGAGCCTAAAAGTCTTTTTGCATGTTCATGACCTTAATGAGATTCCTTCTAGAAATTTGAAAAAGTCTCATTGATGTCTTATAAGCGATTGTAAGCTTTACGAAATGGCGCATAAGAATAGGGAAACTGCAAGCCGGTTTCATTGAATTAAATCAGTCTTGCAAGTCAATTTGAAGAATTCAACAGTTTCTTTGTTATATGAACCTCAAATAGATTATCAGTGAATTACAGTATTGCATATAGAGAAAACTGCGCGCTGACTTTTGTCATCTGTAAGCTTATAAGTACGGATTAAAGAAACATGGAATTCGAAAGTGAACGTGGAATAAAATAGTAAATCTAAGTTAAATTTGTTTTCCCAACGTAATCTTTTTAGCAGCCATATACTGTATATGCACTCAACTTATACTTAATGCTATTACATATAGTGGCGTTCCATATCTTGAATTGCCAGAAATGCAGGTAAAAATTCTGCACGCACATAATACAGATATCGATATACGCACTTTTATTCAAAAGTGGATGTTTAAATTTTAAATCTGCATGCTGTTACATTCTAACATTTCTTGGAAATGTTGAATTATTTTTCGTAGTGAATTTAAAGGTGAGGTGGAATATATCGATCATCACTCCCATCGGTAGTAATATTGTATATACGCAGTACCAGAATTGCGCGCGGTAGGCTACTGTATATCCGACCCGTGAAAATTGAATTTTTTTTCTGACAATCTTATCAAAAATTGAATTCGTCAACTAAAATTGAATTTTTTTCTTCTTCAGGTTCTCGGTGTGTTCGCGTTTCATCGGACATCGCGTGTGCGTGTGTGAAATTGACGTCATAATGTGGACATGTGAACCAACCAAACTCCAGCCAGGCTGCAATCGCCGTTCAATCAAAAATTCATCAATAATTCAACAAAGCGCGCCTTCACGTCTGAATACCCTGACAAATATCTGGCGGAAAACGGAATATTGAAAGGTAAGGGGACCAGTATTTTGTTACCAGCCACTCATATTTATGCACATAATTTCGCAGAATTTCATGCAGATGCCTCGCGGTGTAACCGTATATCCGATAAGACGATCAAAATAATGCAATTTCGAAATGAGACATCTGTATCCCAATGGAAGCGCCTTTGTGGCCTTCAATGTCGAGCAAAAAATACTCTTTCTACCCTCGGCTAGAAGATTGTGGCAAATTTTCGCAAATTTTTAAGATTTGGCGCCCTAGGTGGTCACAACATATTCGGGAGTCTTTCTAAATCGCAACAAAGTACGTGTCATACTTTGGCATGAATAATGAATTCATAACTTAAAAAATAACATGGATTACTGTACATGTCTAAAGCATTTACGGGAAATGGATTACGGATGTGGATTCTTCCGGTGTAAATTGGTACAGGTCTCATTCCTTATTCAGCTGTTTGCCCTTTTCTTGATTAACTCAGAAGAAAACAACATCAATGACTGTCATTGTTTGTGAAAGTCAAACAAGATGCGCGTCTATTTTAGTTTTGGTTCATTCAGGAATTTAAACGAAAATGCATTGTATTTTTCTATATTAATACAACAAAATGTATTTATTGCTTGACTACACTCACTAAAATATAGAAAACAAGTCTGTTTGCAGCACTTAATTCAGCGCTAAATCGAGAAAAATGTACTGCTTAATACTATTTTGCCTTCTAAAGGTTTAGGAAAACGCCGAGGAAATTTAAACTTAAACTTGGTTTCCGAAACTGGAAACTGATTTTCCAAATCCTGGTTTCACAGCCTTCCGAATTGGGAACTTCTAGTTACATGTACGACAACCGAGTTTCCAGTTTCAGAAACTCATTTTCTAGACTTTTTCTTTCCACCTGCATCCCCTTTCAAACAGAGGCTCCATTGTGAACCAATGAGTACCAGTGTGCCACTCTGAGTTTAAAGGTGTTATTTAGTGAAGCGACGATCATTTCACGAGTTTCAAATTGAACTTCTGCGAAATATTTAATAACAATATGGGGTTTATACATGGTGTATATACGAGGCTCGCCTTTTTTAGATGAAATGAATTTGGGTTAAACTTCGTTCGATCCCCGATTGGGGTTTCGGTGTTCTGCCACCAGGGGCTGTCACGCTCCTCGGTAAATCGGTGAAGCCTAATTGGAAATCTACACTGAACAGGTTCAGGGCTAGATATAATGGGCGGCGGTGGTTTTCCAGCATTATGGAAAAAAAAAGATTTTAATCAAAAAAATCTATCAATAGGCACAGGCGTGGTGGATTCGTTCAATTACGTTCCTCTATTTGGAGTCCCCCCCTCACTTTGGGCGCGCTGCATTATGGGAGAGCCAAGCCAATATCAGCGTAAAATGCAATGGGGGATTTCGGCTATCAGGTAAAAAGCATGACGCAGCATTGTTTTATCCCATAGTTCCTTTGTTTTGTAGTAACAGAGAATGTTTGGACCCCATGGGGGCACCAGGTGATGGATATTGTCCGGGCCTATAGTTCCACTACCACTCCTGCAGATAGGCATTGAATTTTTAACGCGAAATAGCCACGTGTCCGCTACGGTGGACGGGGGGTGTCTGTGTGTATGGATATAACCCTTTTTATGCATGACGACGTGAAGGCGCACCTTACCATAACGAAAATGGGTTGCTCTGACATTGACGGATAAGAATAAAAAAAATAACCAAAAAGTCATTGGGAAACAAAAATGTACAAATGTACGAACTTACACTGTAGATTCGAAATATTTCCAGAATTTCACCTTATCCATAACTTCGCAGCACCTTTCATGTATGCATGTAAGGTATCAAACATTGCCACGAGAAAACCTTGAGAATCGATAAGAATTTGTGGGTTTGTATGACAAATCCGTATTCTGAATTTGTAAAATCTGTTGAAAGAATGGTTAGATGTGAAAGGATTTACTCATAAACTTAATTTTGTCCACGACTTTTCAATACAAGACGTATACTGCATGCGTACACTGGAATGTTAAGTGGTACTTTTGACCAAATCCTATTTCTTGCGCAATAAATTTACTATGAGGGAAGTTTTAGAGAGGGTTAAATTAGTCTAGCAACACTGCACCTTTCTCACAACATTGTTACACAGTTTACTGTGCTTTTTGGGAACTTCGAGTAAAAATAAAGGGATCATCACATTTATGAGTCAACAACTATACGTGTATTTTTAAACTCCTAATATCTGATGGCAAATATACGGAGTGTATTTGGTTTGTCTACTGCCAATTCTATATACTACCTTTCTATAAGTAACAAATTAACCACGTTAACGCTTCGTTATAGTGAGTCGCTAAATGATAAAACTCAATTAACGTGGACGTCATCTTTAATAGACAAGCACGGAGTAGTGGTTGTAAGGAGCACTGCTCCCAACAGTGTTTAAGGAATAAAAAAAAAAGAAAAATTGGTAAATTTTCTTTTGCCCACACCTTTCCTTGTAACTCTTATGTTAATGTTTTACATTAGTGAGCGATTATTCAACCCTGTCACGACAATTAATTGGGGAATAATTAGATGCGATTAGATGCGAGCGAGGGAATTAATTGGCTGCGAATTTTTATGAAGTTTGGGTATTAAAACCTTTTCCTTCCTTGTATACGAAAGCCCTTCTCTTTGGCACATAATTTTCGATAATATTGCTGGCCTGTTCGGAAAAAAAAACAGGGGCTGCGCAAAAAAAAAAAAATAGTTTTGAGCATAACGAAAGTTTGTTGGGGAAAAAATAAAAGTAAAATAACGCATGTATAATCGATTAGGTGTGCTGCAAGAGAGAGAGAGGCGTTTAAATTAAATTTTTGATGGAAACGTCAGCATTTTCCCATCCCGTTAACACAAAAAATGGCAGTTTAGTCTAATAATGCCATCATGCTTTTTGTTGAAAAAAAATTAAAACTGTACTGTGAGGCCCTGTTTTGACAATTTGATACATATTGATCCATGCAAATATCCAGTAAAGTTTGGATACTTTTTAAAAGCATGCACTACAGCTTTTTTCCAATGGATGTTTTTGATTAAATTATAAACAACATTGTTTTTTATGAAAGCATTTCTTGTCACTTAAGTTAGAAATTTGGCTAGGTTTATATTCAGTAATAGATCTTAAAGTTGCGAGTAAAACTTGAAGTAACTGCAAAAAAACATAATGTAGGAAATGTTAATACTTCAAGCTCTACATGTATGTATATGTACTATAGTAGCTAACGCAATGATGTAAACTTCACTTTATGTAATTTAAAAGTTAGTGGGAAGGAAAATGATCTCAGTAAGGTTGAATACGTAAGTTTTCTCTCTATCTCCATTTAGCTCTCCCTCCCCCTCCTTCCCTCCTGGGTAAGAACCCAGTAAATAAAAGATGTAGGCCTACAAATTACGGTGATGAGATGCTATAATGAGCACTAAATGACGATCCTTATCCTAAGTCTTATAGTGCACCGATATAAATTGACGTATTTTATGATCCAGACCAGCTCAAAGTGTTTGTAATGTGTCCATTATGGTCTATTATTATTGGTCACATTTTTTCCCGTTAGTAAAAGGCAGTAATTTAACGAAAACGTGTCGAAATTTTTTTGTATGTTAAACGAACTGTTAAAAAGTTTTCATACATTGATCCAAACTTTGAAAGTTTAGACTCAATAAGTAAGTTCGTTTTCACGATTGGACTGTAGATTAACGAGAGGTGTATCATGCCGACAAAATCTAAAATTCTATTCTATTCTATTCTATTCATTACCCTGCAATCAGTACATAGTACCATGTGGCAGGGGGGATCATCATACA